>JABUQX010099576.1:10000-25000 GCA_015478945.1 Trachelipus rathkii
CCATCAACAGAGCCGATATTGAGCGATTTGAAAAAAAACTAGACATAAGTAAGCAAAGGGAAGCCCAGAGGAGGGGAGCTTGGAGAGCAGTGACGCCTGTGGCATACCCGGTCAAATGCTTTGGATGTCAAGCGCCACCGCGCAAGTCTCCCCAGTAAAGTTCTTCTACGGGAGACGCGCACGATGGCGCGGTGGCTGTGGCGGAAAACCGTAAATCGGTTAAATACCAGGAAAGTATATCATCAGAGGAGACTCGAACGCTTGGAGAGCCATACTTTCGAGCAAGCATAAAGAATGAAATTCCAAATAATGATGATTAAAGATAGATTCAAACACGTTTGAGAGAATACAAGTGAGAGCTATAGGGCGATAGTTAGAAGGATCAGAGCGGCATCATCTTTTTTTCGGAATAGGTTGGACATGTGCGTGCTACCAACCTGAAGGAAAGTGTTAGTATTGAGACATAGGGAGTACTTATAGTTGTGAACGAGGGGAGGGGCAGCTCGGTACGCCCTCTCAAAAACTCAACGAAAGGGAGGGTCATCGGGCCACCCCGCCTTCCCTAACGTTCATAATCTCAGAGAGCCGCCACCCACCCTCAAAATGTAATCACAGGCAAAAGCATAGGACACCTGAGAGGAGGAGAAGGGTGGAGGGGAGGAATGCCAGAATCGTCCAGGGTTGAGTTAAAGGAAAATAGGAAGAGATTGGCCTTTTCAGTTGGAGAGTTATCAACAGAGCCATCAGATCAATAAGAGGAAACTTAGTTTACAGAAGTTGTTAGAGATGTTTTTGGAAAGAGGCCAGAAAGATTTATCAGTAGGAGAACCAAGGAGTTTAGCGCACTTTCGTTTGATGAAAACCCGCTTTGCTCGTCGAAGAGTATTCCTGCAACGATTCGATTTCTAGCTGAAAGAAAAGTGAGAGTGAAAGGAGAACGAGAATTTTCCACCCCCGATACGCATTGGTCTAGCCTGAATGGCCAGAGAACAGGCATGATCGAACCATGGATTATGAGGAGAAAAAGAAATTTAGTCGAAGAAGGAATGAACCTGCTCATCCCGTCAGCAGATTACAGCTCCCACCTTGTAGTGGCAGAAGCCGAAGCGTCATCAGAGTCAAAGCAGTCATTCCAATTATAGTTGGCGTAGAAGCGATACCTTTAATCGCCCCGATCAAAGTGCCAGAAAAAACGCATAGGGCAGGATGGAGCTGTTGGAGAGAAAGTATTAAAGTTAAGAGATATAAGGTTGTGGTCAGATTTACCAATAGGAGCGAAGGTAGTGTATTTATAGAGAGAAGGACCAGTGGTGAAACATAGGTCCAAGTGTGCTCTCAAGAATTGGTTAGGACGATCCGGAATGTGTGTAGGTTCTTTAATTAGTTGCTCCAGATCGTTGAGAATGCTGAATGATTCGGCCTCCTCCCCACCTAAATCAGTATGAGAGGATCCCAACCATTCAGTGTTGTGTACATTGAAATCCCCTAAATAGAGGACCTCAGTATTTGGATGAGAAGGTATAACAGTCTCGTGAGAGGTAGTAAGATATTCAAAGAAAGAGGTGGAAATCTGTTCTGTTAGGAGAACAATGGCAGAAGCACAAGATTATTGTATTATAGAAGGAAGAAAGATTTTGAGCCACAAATCGAAGTTAGGAAATTCGAGATTCACGAGACGTGTTACAGGAGTATTAATATTTACCTAGGCACACACTCCACCCTTCAGACGGAATTATGAAATAAGTTATAGTTGGAAACAAACGAGTTAGAGGATGAATTTCCCTAGCCATCTGAGTCTCAGACAAGAGCAAAGGTTAGGGATAGAGTTAGTGAGGTGATACTCCACAGAGGCAAGAGATTCCCAGGTACAAGCCTGGATGTTGGTAAAGTTAATGCTAAGCCGCGCCCTCGCAAACCACACCATGCTGCACTTACACTCGACACACACACAACGTAAAAAGTAAGAACAAGCAAAGAACAAAGGAGAAACCGGAATAAAAAAAAAAATTTAACACACACTAAATACTAACTTAAAAAATTTAAGTACAAAAATTAAATAAACACATGCCACTGTACAATGAAAAAAATAAATATATATATATATATATATATATATATATATATATATATTTATATATCTTATATATATATATATATATATATATATATATATATATATATATATATATATATATATATATATATATGCTATATACTCTTTATATATATATATATATATATATATATATATATATATATATATATATATATATATATATATATATATATATATATATATATATATATATACTATATATATATATATATATATATATATATATATATATATATCACTTAACTTCGCTTCATTCATATATATATATATATATATATATATATATATATATATATATATATATATATATATATATATTGAAAAACTTTACTTTGACATAAAATGATGTTGTGTGATGATATACCCTTGGCAATATAAATTTCTTTATTAATACATTTAAAACTTTACACATTATAAAATAAAGATCACAATATATACATAATGATAGTTTTAATTTTAAGCTTTCGTCTAACACAGTTTGAAAGACTTATTTCAGAAATGAAATACAGGAACTAAAATATTTATTTACATTAAAGCTACGAAAAAACATTGGTTGGTTAGTTGTTTAAAAATCTCTCCTCTTGATGTCCTTTAAGAAGTTTGAAGTGAGCAAAATAGAATTCTGAATACTGTCCAACTTAATTTCTCCAGGCACTTTGTTAAAATTTTTTGTATTATAGATAATAACTGATTCTATTATTTTTCTTTTTTTAATATGACTGCAAAATTTTAAAGGGGAAGCATCCTGTAAATTGATTCTATGGTTCTTAACTGATCGGTGTGTGGTCAAAGCAGAGTTTTCGGAATCATTGATTAAATCTTGCTTGTGTTGATTCATTCTTCTTGGATAATCATTAGCTTCTCCGACATACACCTCAGGGCAGTCAAAACAAGGAATCTTATAAATACATTGAGAAGTATGAATATTGGATTTTGGGGGTTTGAAAATCTTTTTTAGGGGAATGGTATTATTTTTTGTAAAACAAATATTGTTTGGGAGATGTTGTTTAATTTTATAATTTAAGTTATACGGGATGGGAAGATAAGTTAAATTAGTTTTTGTGTCAGGGGGATTACTATTATAATATTTTAATTTTGCTTTGTGGTAAGCTGAATAGATGAAATGTTGAGGATAATTAAGTTTTGTGAACGTTGAGAAAAGAAATTTAGTTTCAGTTGATAGATTAGTAGGAGAACAGATATTAAATGCTCTAAGATAAAGAGATGTGAGAGTAGCTAATTTGGTGTTATAGGTGTGTGTAGAAAACCAATGTATATATGATGAAGAAGAAGTTGGTTTTCTATAGACAGAAAAAGAAAGATGTGTAGAGTTTTTCCAAGAAATTAGTGTGTCTAAAAAAGGTAAAGAAGAGTTTTGGGGTAATTCATGTGTGAAAGAAATAGAAGGATGAATGTTGTTAATTAAGTTTAAAATGTCATTGAAATTAGTAGTCTTTGGAATAGAACAGAAGACATCATCCACATAGCGAAGCCATGTGGAGTTGGAAAGGAGGGGGTGATTGATTATATACTGATGTTCAATTAGCTCCATAAAAATATTACTTAAGATGGGGGAAAGAGGAGAACCCATAGCAAGGCCAGAAATTTGTTTGAAGAAAAGATTGTCAAAGGTGAAATAACTGTGTTCGAGAGTAAGAAGAATGAGTTTTTAATAAAGGTAAAGGGGTAGTTTAAATCGACATTATTTTCCAGTATATATTCTCTAAAAGATCAAGTGGAAAATGAACAGGGACAGATGTAAATAGAGGGGTAACGTCTAAACTATGAAAAAGATGTGTAAGATGGTCTAAAGTTTGAATTCGTTTAATAAAATCTATCGTATTGGAAAGGTGGGAATTGGAAATTTTTCAAATTAAAGGTTTAAGTTGAGAAAAGAGTCAAGATGATAATTTATATGTTACACAATTAATATTTGAAATAATCGGAAGTAAGGGAAAGTTTTGTTTATGAATTTTCGGGAGGCCGTAAAACTGAGCTAAGTTGGTCATGATGGATTTATTATTGTTATTATGAATGGATGGAAACTGTTTACAAATATGCTTAGACATATTTTTAGATACATTAATTTCTTGGAAAAACTTTTCACACCTTTCTTTTTCTGTCAATAGAAAACCAACTTCTTCTTCATCATAGAGACATTGGTTTTCTACACACACCTATAGTTCCAAGTTAGCTCCTCTCCCGTCTCTTTATCTTAAAGCATTTAATATATGTTCTACAAATCTATTGTGAAAAATTATTCATGAAATTGTACATTTTTCATCATTAAATATTAAACCACAGTAAAAATAAATAACAGTAAAATTTCGACTTAAATATTGCAGTAATATTCATCCGCCAGGTCACATGACACCAACGCGGTCAGTATATGAATTTCCAGTATAAAATTTTTTCCAGTATTTGAACAGTATGCCGTTCTTACGTACTTAGTCAACACGTATTGTGTATTGTGTACTCCGTCAGTATTCTGCTAGTAACTTGTCAGTATAGAAATAGTATTGTGTATTATGTATTTAAAATACACTCCGTTTAGTAACTTAAAGTGAAAGATAAACAATAAGTGTCTTTTTCTTTTTATTAATATTAATTAAATTGATCACGGCAGTTTTCAATAAGTAATGCCACTTCGATCACAGCTTCTTTAAGACGGTTAAAGTTAACTTGTATAAAGTTTAAGTTAATTAAAGTAAGGATTAACGAGTCCTTTAAAAATGAGAGGAAACCCTTTCAAAAACCTTTGGAAATTCCTATCCGTAATAATAAATCATCATCTTGTCATAATAACTGTCTTAATTAATGATAATTTAAGTAATTGTTCTCCAAAAGAGTATTTAGGAAGGCCTTCCAATCGTGTACTCTAATAACTTTAATGAACTTCGGAATTCGTCAACCGGAAGAACAATTATTAAAGGTAAATATAGTTCTCTATTTTAAATATTATAGTACTTTAGTGTAAAAAACTAAAAATAGTCTGGTGGCGTCAAGAGCCTCTTCTATCGAAAATTATGCAAAAATATAATTTTTGATATATTTGAAAGGGTTTGCGATCTATGCGATCGCTTTACTTAATTTAAAAAGGTTACTTCAAAGCCTTAGACATTGAAAATTTTGTTATTAAAAAACCCTTAACTTTTTAACATTTCTTCAAGTGCATAATTTGAAAAGTTAATTACCTTATTAATTGAACAAGTGCTTTAATTAAAAGTGAAAAGTTAATAAAAATTTAAACTTGTGTAGAAACTTAAAAGTTATTAAATTAAAGTTCTGCGCATGCGTTACATGTGGCGCAATAAATTAAATCACGTGTTCAAAATGGTAGGGAATTCCATTGGTATTGAAAGGTTTTTGTAAATAGTCTTTTTTATAGTAATAGGATAATCGATTTTAATATTGCTATATTATTTTCAATAATCGATATTTATAATATCATTCTTCCAAATAATCGATATTTTTGTGATATCGATTATAATATCATAGTTTAAATAATCGATATTTTTGTGATATCGATTAAAATATCATACTTTAAATAATCGATATATTCAGTATATTGTTGTCATTGTGTTATTAATAATGTATTTAATTTTGACCGCATTATTGAAGCTTATTTGTAATAATAATATAATTATTTCTAATGATTAATGTTTTGTAATATAAACAAAGCAGTGTGTTTGCGTTTTCCTTGAAAATTTTAGTAAATTTAATGAAAATGAAAAATAATGTTTGTAATATAGGCTACCCCTAGGACTGAAATTCAGTTTTTGATAAAAGTTTTTTGAAAGCCTAGGGTAGTTGTAGGCCTATATATTTTTTAATTCATATTGGTGACACAATATCAGGTATATTTATAAGCAAATATTTTAAAATTAAGCATTTTTGAACAAAATGGACAAATTTATCAAATTTAAAGACTCGCATTACTAAAATAGTAAATAAATTGAATGAATTGAAAACTAATGACAGTTTGGGTATTATTTTTTGCAAATCTCAAATAAATGAAATAAATAATTTGATGTTAAAAATCAAAGAAATTGATGAAAGCATGATTGATGTTTTGATGGAATCTGAGCTTGAAGGCCTAAATATGGACTCTGAAATAGAAAGTCAAAGTGATTATTATTTAGAATTAGAAATTAAATTAAGTGTTTTTAATGAATTTATTTTAAGTAAAGAGACTGTTAAAACAGAACCTAATATTTCTGATAGTTTTGTGGAAGCCTTAAATAACATTGATCACACTACTAATGTAAAATTGTCCACAATGAGTTGTTCTATTTTTGATGGATAAATAAGTGGTTTTCCAAGTTTTTAAAATCTAATTTATGAATATTGTTGGAAATAACCCTAAACTTAATGACTCTGTTAAATTAATGTACCTTTTAAGTTTTTTGAAGGATTATCCTTTAAGTATTGTCTCACATTTATCAATCATACCTGAACATTATAAAGTAGCATTAGAATTGTTGAAAGCTGAATATTTGGATGTAACAACTATAACAAATGACTTGTTTGCCTCTTTGATAGCTATTAATATAGAATCCAAATATGATAAAGATTTTTTATCCTTAAAAAATGCATTAAATAAAATCAGGGCAATTATTTATGATCTAAAGGTGCATAATTTGGATTTTACAATCTCAAAGAGTCCAGGCTGTTGTTTGTTGTCACATATAGTAGTAAAAAAGCTACCTAAAGTATTTTTGAAGGACCTGATAAGAAAAGTAGGGCACAATTATCCTGATATTAATGAAATTCTTGACAATTATCAGGATATAGTTAAAACCTTAATTAGTACTAGTTCTTCCTCAGAAAGAACAGTAAGTGCCAAACTCAAAAGCAAAAATACACTTGTTACTACTCAAAAAGAAAAAACATCTCAAAATAATGCTACAAGTAAACAACATTCTTTGGCAAATTTTCAAACCTCGAGTAAAGTAAAAGAGGTTGAAAAAAAGTGTAAATTATGTTCTGGGCCTCATTCTTTAGGACTTTGTCCTGTGTATAGCAATTTTGAAGGCAGAATTAATAGAGTAAAAGAGTTGGGGTTATGCGAAAAGTGTGCTGGCAATCATCCACAAGCACAATGTTTTGGTAATAATAATAAAATGAGGTGGGGTTATGCGAACAGTGTGCTGGCAATCATCCACAAGCACAATGTTTTGGTAATAATAATAAAATGAGGTTTCCGTGTAAATGTGGAAGTAGATCACACATACAACCATTGTGTAATGTTAATAATAGTGAGGTGGTAAATACAACGACCAATCATTGCATAACTTTTCATCAAAGTTTAGAGAATGAATATATTCCGCCTACCACTTCTTTAAATATGGTTTTCAATGGTAAAGAAAAGGCTTTCAGATGTTTAATCGATACAGCGTCAAGTAGATCTTATATCTCTAGAGAAGCTGCTGAAAAGCTAATATCTAATATAAATAGTCTTCCTATAATAGAATATGAAGTTCAAACTTTCATTGGTTCTAAAATTAAAAGGTTTCATCAAACATTGATTGGAGAGAGTTTTTAAAAGAATAGTTTTCATTCCTTTTCTAATAGATGATGAATTAAATATAAATTATAAAGTAGATGGCATTCCTGATGTTATTAAAAATATGAAACTTAATGGTTTAAATTTTGCAGATAGTAATTTTAATGATTCACATGTAAATAGTCATATTAAAGTAGATGTTTTACTTGGTATAGAAATTATAGACTTGTTTCCATCCTTTCAGACTGTACCTTTTGCAAGTGGTCATTGTTTACATATTGGTAATAATAAATTAATTCCAATAGGTAATATTTATAATTTTTTAAGTAGAGAACAAATTGTACGTTTGGTTGAAGCCAGAAAAAGTAAAAAAGTTAATAATTTCATAACTCAGTCAAAAGTTGAAGCAAATAATGCTGTAATTCATAAAATTGATTCTGAATGTAATAACAGGAGGCTAAATACACAAGTGTATTTTGTATTAGAACCATCCAAAAGTTATTTCAATCCCATTGAACAGTTTTTGGATTCTGATATTGACAATGGTTTGGAAAATCTTTTTAGCCTGGAATCCTTAGGTATCAAGCAAGACGAAGACATTCTGAACACTGTAGATAAATGTCAGGTTCAATTATTTAATCAGAATATGATTTTCAAAGACAACCATTATCATGTAAGCCTTCCTTGGTATGAAGACAAAATAGAATTAGTTCCTAATAATTTTAAAATATCTTTAAATATAGCTAATAGAGTGTTTAATAAATTAACTCAAAATAATTTAATAAGTAAATACAATAAGGTTTTTGAAGATCAATTGAATGATAGAATAATTGAAAAAGTAAATATAAATTTTAATGATGCTTCAGATATTAGTAAATATAAATTCATTCCTCATCGACCTATAATAAGGCAAACGGAACAAGTAACCACTAAAATAAGACCAGTTTTTAATTGTTCACTTAAAAGTAATAAAACTCTTCCATCTTTGAATGAAGCAGCTTACAGTGGTTATGACCTCATGAATTCACTTTTAAAGCTACTACTTGTGTTCAGAACAAATCGTACTGTTGTGATGAGCGATGTAAAACAGGCGTTTTTGATGATTAGGTTAAAAGATGAAGTGGACATGAATAGGTTCACTTTCTTGTGGTTTAATAACGGGCAACTAGAAGCTTATAGGTACCTTACTTTAATATTTGGGTTTACATCTTCCCCATTTATCTTGCATTATATAATGAAATATCATGCTTCTAAGTATCCACATGATAGATGTACTGAAATATTATCCTCAGGTTTCTATGTGGATAATTTAATATTTACAAGCATGCAAGAAGAAAGTGAGATAGTAGGTATATATCATCAATGTAAGAAACGAATGGAGGAAGGTGGGTTTATCTTGAGATCTTGGAATAGCAACTCGGATGCTTTGCGTGTTAAGTTCAAGGAAGAAAACTCCTTTGTAGAGCATTCTAGTTGTTATGAAAAGATCTTGGGATATAGTTTCAATGTGGTGACTGACTGTATGCATATTAATAAAGTAGAATATCTGGAGAGTATTTCAACTAAGCGTCAATTGTTGTCTGAGATTTCCAAGCTTTTTGATCCTCTTAACTTTGCTCTTCCTATTTTGGTTAGGGGTAAATTGTTGATGAGACAAGTGTGGCAGCAAAATTTGGCTTGGGAAGAAAGAGTGCCTGAAGAGATACTGAAAGAGTGGTATAAACTGCGCAATAACTGTGACCATCTGGATACGATTGCAATACCTAGGAGGGCTCTTTCTGAAGGGAATAAGTATGGTTTACATCTTTTTTGTGACAGTTCTGAAAGTGTTTATGGATTTGTATGTTATGGAGTGGATAATGATAATAAAAGCTCCTTTATATTTGCTAAAGCCAAGGTAGCTCCTGCCAATAGGCCTAGGGAGTTAAGTATCCCTTCCCTGGAGCTGATGGGGGTTATTTTGGCCTTGAAATGCTTACCTAATATTTTGGAAGCATATAGTAATATTTATTTTGAATTCATTAATATTGCTGTGGATTCACAAGTAGTTTTGAGCTGGTTATTAACCAGACAAACCAAAGTAAAATCTAAGTTTTTAAAAAATAGAATAAATGAAATGGATGGCTTAATTACTTCCATCAGTAAGAAGTACAAGGTAAATGTGTACTATAAATATGTAAATACAGCAGAAAATCCTGGTGATTTTTTAACTAGGGGTTTAACTTTTAAAAAATACAAAGAAATATTTGCTCTGTGGTACTATGGTCCTGTTTGGTTAACTAATGATTTAGACAATTGGCCCAAGTATCCTATGTTGAGTGTACCACAAGAATCCTTACCTCTATTAGTGGTAAATATAAATATTGTTAATAATTCATGTATTGGTATTTTAGATTCTTGCATTATATAATGAAATATCATGCTTCTAAGTATCCACATGATAGATGTACTGAAATATTATCCTCAGGTTTCTATGTGGATGATTTAATATTTACAAGCATGCAAGAAGAAAGTGAGATAGTAGGTATATATCATCAATGTAAGAAACGAATGGAAGAAGGGGGTTTTATCTTGAGATCTTGGAATAGCAACTCGGATGCTTTGCGTGTTAAGTTCAAGGAAGAAAACTCCTTTGTAGAGCATTCTAGTTGTTATGAAAAGATCTTGGGATATAGTTTCAATGTGGTGACTGACTGTATGCATATTAATAAAGTAGAATATCTGGAGAGTATTTCAACTAAGCGTCAATTGTTGTCTGAGATTTCCAAGCTTTTCGATCCTCTTAACTTTGCTCTTCCTATTTTGGTTAGGGGTAAATTGTTGATGAGACAAGTGTGGCAGCATAATTTGGCTTGGGATGAAAGAGTGCCTGAAGAGATACTGAAAGAGTGGTATAAACTGCGCAATAACTGTGACCATCTGGATACGATTGCAATACCTAGGAGGGCTCTTTCTGAAGGGAATAAGTATGGTTTACATCTTTTTTGTGACAGTTCTGAAAGTGTTTATGGATTTGTATGTTATGGAGTGGATAATGATAATAAAAGCTCCTTTATATTTGCTAAAGCCAAGGTAGCTCCTGCCAATAGGCCTAGGGAGTTAAGTATCCCTTCCCTGGAGCTGATGGGGGTTATTTTGGCCTTGAAATGCTTACCTAATATTTTGGAAGCATATAGTAATATTTATTTTGAATTCATTAATATTGCTGTGGATTCACAAGTAGTTTTGAGCTGGTTATTAATCAGACAAACCAAAGTAAAATCTAAGTTTTTAAAAAATAGAATAAATGAAATGGATGGCTTAATTACTTCCATCAGTAACAAGTACAAATTAACTGTTTATTATAAATATGTAAATACAACAGGTAATATTTTTAGAGAGAATAATTTTAAAAAGTATAAGGAAATATTTGCTCTGTGGTACTATGGTCCTGTTTGGTTAACTAATGATTTAGACAATTGGCCCAAGTATCCTATGTTGAGTGTACCACAAGAATCTTTACCTCGATTAATGGTAAATGTTAACATTAATGTATTGGTTTACATCTTCCCCATTTATCTTGCATTATATAATGAAATATCATGCTTCTAAGTATCCACATGATAGATGTACTGAAATATTATCCTCAGGTTTCTATGTGGATAATTTAATATTTACAAGCATGCAAGAAGAAAGTGAGATAGTAGGTATATATCATCAATGTAAGAAACGAATGAAGGAAGGGGGTTTTATCTTGAGATCTTGGAATAGCAACTCGGATGCTTTGCGTGTTAAGTTCAAGGAAGAAAACTCCTTTGTAGAGCATTCTAGTTGTTGTGAAAAGATCTTGGGATATAGTTTCAATGTGGTGACTGATTGTATGCATATTAATAAAGTAGAATATCTGGAGAGTATTTCAACTAAGCGTCAATTGTTGTCTGAGATTTCCAAGCTTTTCGATCCTCTTAACTTTGCTCTTCCTATTTTGGTTAGGGGTAAATTGTTGATGAGACAAGTGTGGCAGCATAATTTGGCTTGGGATGAAAGAGTGCCTGAAGAGATACTGAAAGAGTGGTATAAACTGCGCAATAACTGTGACCATCTGGATACGATTGCAATACCTAGGAGGGCTCTTTCTGAAGGGAATAAGTATGGTTTACATCTTTTTTGTGACAGTTCTGAAAGTGTTTATGGATTTGTATGTTATGGAGTGGATGATAATAACAAAAGCTCCTTTATATTTGCTAAAGCCAAGGTAGCTCCTGCCAATAGGCCTAGGGAGTTAAGTATCCCTTCCCTGGAGCTGATGGGGGTTATTTTGGCCTTGAAATGCTTACCTAATATTTTGGAAGCATATAGTAATATTTATTTTGAATTCATTAATATTGCTGTGGATTCACAAGTAGTTTTGAGCTGGTTATTAACCAGACAAACCAAAGTAAAATCTAAGTTTTTAAAAAATAGAATAAATGAAATGGATGGCTTAATTACTTCCATCAGTAAGAAGTACAAGGTAAATGTGTACTATAAATATGTAAATACAGCAGAAAATCCTGGTGATTTTTTAACTAGGGGTTTAACTTTTAAAAAATACAAAGAAATATTTGCTCTGTGGTACTATGGTCCTGTTTGGTTAACTAATGATTTAGACAATTGGCCCAAGTATCCTATGTTGAGTGTACCACAAGAATCCTTACCTCTATTAGTGGTAAATATAAATATTGTTAATAATTCATGTATTGGTTTACATCTTCCCCATTTATCTTGCATTATATAATGAAATATCATGCTTCTAAGTATCCACATGATAGATGTACTGAAATATTATCCTCAGGTTTCTATGTGGATAATTTAATATTTACAAGCATGCAAGAAGAAAGTGAGATAGTAGGTATATATCATCAATGTAAGAAACGAATGGAAGAAGGGGGTTTTATCTTGAGATCTTGGAATAGCAACTCGGATGCTTTGCGTGTTAAGTTCAAGGAAGAAAACTCCTTTGTAGAGCATTCTAGTTGTTATGAAAAGATCTTGGGATATAGTTTCAATGTGGTGACTGACTGTATGCATATTAATAAAGTAGAATATCTGGAGAGTATTTCAACTAAGCGTCAATTGTTGTCTGAGATTTCCAAGCTTTTCGATCCTCTTAACTTTGCTCTTCCTATTTTGGTTAGGGGTAAATTGTTGATGAGACAAGTGTGGCAGCATAATTTGGCTTGGGAAGAAAGAGTGCCTGAAGAGATACTGAAAGAGTGGTATAAACTGCGCAATAACTGTGACCATCTGGATACGATTGCAATACCTAGGAGGGCTCTTTCTGAAGGGAATAAGTATGGTTTACATCTTTTTTGTGACAGTTCTGAAAGTGTTTATGGATTTGTATGTTATGGAGTGGATAATGATAATAAAAGCTCCTTTATATTTGCTAAAGCCAAGGTAGCTCCTGCCAATAGGCCTAGGGAGTTAAGTATCCCTTCCCTGGAGCTGATGGGGGTTATTTTGGCCTTGAAATGCTTACCTAATATTTTGGAAGCATATAGTAATATTTATTTTGAATTCATTAATATTGCTGTGGATTCACAAGTAGTTTTGAGCTGGTTATTAACCAGACAAACCAAAGTAAAATCTAAGTTTTTAAAAAATAGAATAAATGAAATGGATGGCTTAATTACTTCCATCAGTAAGAAGTACAAAGTAAAATGTGTACTATAAATATGTAAATACAGCAGAAAATCCTGGTGATTTTTTAACTAGGGGTTTAACTTTTAAAAAATACAAAGAAATATTTGCTCTGTGGTACTATGGTCCTGTTTGGTTAACTAATGATTTAGACAATTGGCCCAAGTATCCTATGTTGAGTGTACCACAAGAATCCTTACCTCTATTAGTGGTAAATATAAATATTGTTAATAATTCATGTATTGGTATTTTAGATTTAAGTAAATATTCATGCTATCGAAAAGTCTTAAGAATCACTGCCTGGATTTTTAAATGGCTTAGTAAAATTAAAGTAAATATAGATTACCAGCAAAAGTCTGTAAGGTATTGGCTTAAAATAAATCAACTTCAATCCTTTGCTAATGAAATTAATTTTTTAAATGAATATAAACAGAAGGTAAAAGTAACTTCCTTGAAAGACTCAGAAATTCCTCCCTTAGTTTTGAACTTGAATCTTTTCCTTGACGAAAAAGGCTATTTAAGAAGTAAGGGCAGGATTAATAAGGCTCTTCTTATTAGCTATGAACAAGCTAATCCCATATTAATGGGAAGAAATCATGGCTTTACATTGCTATTTATTAAATATGCCCATGAGCAAGTAAAGCACCTTGGCATTGGTACTACTCTTAATTACATCAGAAATCAAGGTGTGTGGATACCTAAGGGTAGAGCTGCAGTAAGATCTGTTTTATTAGAGTGCATTACATGCAAGAAGTACAATGCTCTTTCTTACAGGTACCCACGTTTCACTGACATACCTAGAACACACATGAATCTCATAAAACCTTACCAACACACAGGTATTGATTTCACCTCTCATGTATATGTCAAAAACAACACCTCAAAGTTAGAGAAAATGTATATCTTAATTTTCACTTGCCTAAACATCAGAGCTGTACACTTAGAACTAGTACCCTCTATGAACACCTCTGACTTTCTGTTAGCCTTCAAAAGGTTTTGTAACAAATTTAGTATACCATCGTACATCTATAGTGACAATGCTTTATATTTTAATAAAGGGTGCAATATAATAGAAGAGTCCTTTAATACCAATGCTTTCAAGGAGGAGTTTGATAAAAATCAGATCAAACATGTAAAAATTAACCTTTTTTCTCCATGGCAAGGTAGCCATTGGGAAAGGTTAATAAAAGTAATGAAACAGTGTCTGTATAAAGCTGTTGGAAAGAGTAAAGTGACCTATTTTGAGCTTCTAACCACTCTGTCTGACATAGAAAATGCCATCAATTCCAGACCCCTAACCTATAGATCTGGTACCTCTGAGTTGGAGGCAATAACGCCCAATTGTTTTTTGAAAGTCATGTTTAATAGTAATTTAATATTTAAAAGTAATTTTGATATAGAATATCAGATGGGCAGTGCACCCAACAAGGAGGTACTAGATTCTACCCTCATAAAACAAAATGAACTCTATGAAGAGTTCAGGTGTTTGTGGCATGAGGAATATCTCCTAAGTCTCCGGGAACGGTCTAGACACTTGTTTCAGGGTATTTGGGAAGATAAAGTAAAAATAGGTGATGTGGTGCTAATAAAGGACATCAATAAACCACGCCCATTTTGGAAATTAGGTAGAGTGTTGGATGTTATAATTGGTCACGATAATAACATCAGATCAGTCAAATTAAAAACAGGTTCTGGTGAAGTAGGATTGCATTCAATC
>JABUQX010099576.1:40000-42500 GCA_015478945.1 Trachelipus rathkii
GATAGCCCAAAAATAGCGCAAGGGATCTTGTCTTGAAGAACAAGAAGCTTGAGTTCATCAAAGAAAGAGTCAACGTTGCTGTCCGCGGAAGAAGCCGAATCGCAAAGCTGGTCTTTCAAGAAAGGAAAGAGGATGAAACGTAATAGAGCAGAAGTCTGACGCGTATAGAGAAGTCATGCACTGAACGTTCATCAGACTTCAAAGCGCAATTAGCCAACACCTCGTTGTTAAACAAGGGTTGCAATCGGTCACCTCAACGCTATGACCTAATCTAATACGCATTCAGCCGAGGCTACGTGCATGACAATGAATCGCCTAATTAACAGCATTTTGAGTTATGTATGCTAAGCAGCCTCTAAAAAATGGGCATGCCGCCTGTGATCATTTTATTTAGTAGCCCTCTTACTCTGGACGCGCCCTGTCGCGTATTATAACACTCCTAGTGAAGAATACGACTATCTTTGCCTAACCTCAAGCAAAACACTAATAACGTCAATATTATCATGAGCGGGGGACGTAGTTTCTAATTAAACCTAGGACGCCATCAGCAGGAAGATGAAACATCCATTTCTTCGGGAAGTGGACCCTCAGAACTTGGATTCATTAGCGTCTCGCACTGGCGAATATCCAGCGAAGAGGAAAGAATCTACGTCTTCGAACAGAACGATGTTGATACATTTATTTCACGCCCCCGCTTACTGATGAGGGCAAGGAAGTCACAAGTACGAAGACGAGAGCCAACATTTTATTCTAAGCGCTGCGGAGTATTGCGGAGGAGAGGGGTCATCGACACCATGAGATCGTTTCTTCCATCCCGAGACGGAGACTGGCAATCTCAAACCAATAAAACTGGCAAACAAGGATTCACAACTCGACGATGAACGACGTATGGAAATTAAGACGTCAGCGTCGCCTCAAACGTAAATTATGGAAATGCTGGCTATAACAAAATTCAACCACCCATCACCCAGGATAACGTACTTGACTCGCCTCCTGTTTTTAATTGATACGAAGAAGCTCGATCGAGTGGTCGTCTATCTTCACTCCATGATGGAAAATCAAAGGTCAGAAGGTAAATTCTTTATCGGGTAATTTCACTGTCATGTTCGACAACTCTCGTAAAGATGGACAACCAAATATCCTATTGACATGGAAAAAGTAACGGTGAACGCGCTCAATGTTTTTAAGGAACTGGAAGCAGTGGTTTGAATTACTAAACGCCAACCTTGTCGCATGAAGAACAATTCTCAGGTAACTTTAGGAAAATGAGGATAGTACCCGTAGCACAACTATTGTTTAATTAGTAACACCATCTTTCACACGGAGAAGAGGTAGAAACACTCTGGTTTGGATGACGCACTGTAGATATATCCGTAGTGGATAACATCGAAGGTACCCTCGGACCCGAAGTCATCGACGTTGAAACAAAAGTAGGCAGTGGACTCTAAAGATGCTACTAGCAATGATTATGGGAATGAGATAACGCAGTCGTCAGGAGTTCCATGGAGACGAACTGTTATTTGTAACAACTGACGATGCGGGTAAAACCGCTGCACCTTAAAACGAGTGAATCGACAATCCGAACCGCATCGGAAGTAGTTTACTTAGATCAAGCACTGATGAAACAAATCCAGATGCTTGTAGCAGGAATGACTCCGCCTTACATCCTTATAATCTTTTTATGACTTTGCTTAAGATTTTCCCAGAAATTAAGGACAAGTTTCTAAAGTGGATTGAAAACTGTTTAGAATCAAACTCAGGCAGAGCCGGCATCTGGCATATTCAAAGTGAAGAAAATCGAAACTTAGCTTATGTGTCAGATAGCTTTATGGTAAATCTGGGTGCAGTCATGCTCAAATTGGCCTCTCCATTTTCTTCAGTGTCAGATGATGTGAAGAATTTAAAAGTCTTAAAAGTAGATCCTTTTTATTGTAGCTCATATGTAGCAAAGCGTCGAAATGAAATAAAGGGTGTTTATTCTGGCAATCTTTCTAAGCAAACCACTCTTGTACCAATTAATGAGGAAAGAAACTTTGAACATAATTGTGAAAACATTCCAGAACTTTTCTCTTTTACCACTACTTGCTTTTACCTAACTCACAGAGCTTTACATTTGGGTATACAGGTTCTCTACCAGAAGTTATTTAAAATGTCTCAAGAGTTAGGTCGCCTTCAACACGAATATCAGGAAGTTTCTGGGCAAGGCTCTCCTGCTACTGAAATGATGCGCAAATACATGGGGAGAGAACCCGTAGTATTTTTCTTGTAGTAATCATGGCAGGCAGGCTTGAACGCTTCACTTGTTGACGATATTTTACAGTTTTTGGCCGCGACATCATTGTGGCTTACACAGGTTGCCTTGACCTCCGTTGACGAACGTTTGTCCCCTGAGCTGAGAGAAATTTCTCTGTTAGATTTGTTTGATGACAAACATTCAAAATCACTCGTGCAATTCGTTCCTGAATTTATCGTTGAAAATCTAGTTGAAGGAATCATAGCG
>JABUQX010099577.1:0-12500 GCA_015478945.1 Trachelipus rathkii
TTATTTTTTTTATTTTTTTATGATTCTGAAACTAGTTTTTATTTTATTTCGTTTATTTATATACTTTTTTGTTATTTTTAGAGTTTTATTTATTGTGTTTTTTTTTCTATTTTCTTTTTTTTTTTTTTTAATTTTTATGTTTATTATTTATTATTTTTTTTTTTTTTGTTTTTTTTTTTTTTTTTTTGTTTTTTTTTTTTAAAGGAGCAACACCTTTGATTGACTTGCGTCCCGCCATTTTAGCTTTATATTGCGTTTTGTGAATCATTGCGATCAGTTAATTTTCAATTCGTGCGTTTTCGTCGGGGATGAATCGCGAATTCCTGTCGTTACCATGTGTGCATCGTCGCGTTTTAACAGTTTCCGCGGAGTCCGTGCGGCAATTCGTAGCAAAGAACGCAGCGCGCAAAAGAACCGCCTGAGTAGTCCATGGCCAAGGCCGAGAGGCTTAGCTAAGAAGGTTGTTGTACGTTGTCATTAACGTTGTTATTACGGGTTGGTATATTATTATTATGATTTAAGTTGAAAGCATACGGATGAGTTCAAGGGCAAGTATGTAAACTTCCTGCTTCGAAGTTCTTTCCGGAGATTATAATCGAAATATATAGACCACCGGAAATAGGATACGCAACCGCTGTACCAACGCCAGGTCAACCTTATGTCCCTTTAGTCCCCAGGAACCAAACGTGACGAATCTGTGTAATGAGATATTGTTTGGAATAGTCAGGTCATTTAACACAGCTCGAGGTCCCGTTGATATTTCCCCTTTATATAAATTATAGATAATAATAATAACTAATAATAATTTATATATATTACGTAGTTATATATATATATGATATATATTATATATATATTATATGTATATATATAATATATTAAATAAAAAATAAAAAAGATTAAAATGTTATATAATTTTATTTTAATAAATAAATATATTATGAATAAGTTATAATTATATATATATATTAATATTATAGTAATCCATCATCATATTTATATATATATTTATAGTATATATATGTGAGAGAGAACGAAGAGAGAGAGAGAGCAGAAGAGTTAGAGAGAGAGAGAGAGGTAGGAGCAGAGAGAGAGAGAGAGAAGAAGAGAGACGAGAGAGAGAGAGAGTTTCGTGTGCGGTACAATTGTCAGAATGGCATATTACAAAATTTATAAGACGTAGTTTTGGAGACACTTGAGAGATTTTTTATTATTTTGGATCAGTTTTGTTAGATTGGAATTTGGTGATGTTTGAATTAATTTAATTATTTTGCTGAGTTTTATTATTGTGTTTATTTTTAATTTTTTTGTTATATTAGCAATCTCTCATCCATGACGAATCAACAATACATTTTGTGAATACCGTTGACATTGATGCGATTGTGAAAGGATTCTGTCAGACGTTCGAGATATGAATCTTCTTCGAATGTTCGCAAGCAAAAATTTATGTCGATTTTATTTGAAATTATTTTAATTTCATTTTATATTTTGAATTATTAAAGTTATGAAGGATTTTTTTTTACTGTAAATGTCCCTGTAACCGTTTGAGTATTTTTATTGTGTATGTTTTGGGTATTCAGGTATGCGTCGTTCAGAGCGAGCTAACACGTGCATCTATCATAAGAACGCGAGCCCGAGCGAGAGGAGATGGAGAGAGAGAGAGTGAGAGAGAGGAGGAGAGGTGAAGATGAGAAGCAGAGATAGAACAGCACGGATTGGAGTAAGAGATTTATTAACGCGATAGTCAGAAATGTGGAGAGGTTTATGAGAGGTCGTATCCTATATATCATAATATAGTGATATTATAGTAGTAGTCGTAGATAAGTATAGTATTGTATTATTATTATATATATTGTAGTATAATATATATATATATAGTATATATATATATATATATAATTATATTATATTATTATTATATATTTAGTTATATATTCTCGTGTTTGACCATGATAAATTTCGACATTGACCTTGCGCCTGGGATACCACTAATACCCAGCCTACACCGTAGCCTATAATCCTTGCATGACCCTATAACTCTTGACTTACCTAACATTACCTCTATAATGCCCATTCTTAATTCTCTAACCTAACCTAACCTTAACCTACCTAGTACCTACCTCTAACCTAAGGCGTTACATCCTAGACCCTAGCCTACCTAATCCTGTATTTCCTGTCCTGCACCTAGCCCTCTCGCCTGGTCCTGCCCTTTAGTCTCAGTCGTCAGGTTACTTGATTGCCTTTAGCGCTTTGGTATGGTAGTTATTCTGTGACTAACATGAGGTCATGTAAGGAACCCCTTGACCCTGTATGGATCTTATGCCTAAGTATTTTCCATTCCGTGGCACACAACACACAATTCAAGAGTCACACCAGCACACAAATTATCAGCTGTTACACTTATACTTATACAATTCACACACACACACATCCACCACATTGATATTTGGCTACACAGCATTCACCGTATGACTTATACATTGACATCATTGTCACATTATTGATCGACTTATAACAACACATTTCCACTATGGCAACTGTACATTTAACCTCTAATTCACTACCTTATTCTATTTACGACTTAATACACTCTTCGTTCACAAGACACACAGTTTCACATATCCTTATGGACACATAGGCACTACAGGCCATCACTTACACTTAATACATGCACAGTTGCACTTATGACTACTTTACAACTTCACTCATAGATCACTTACACTTACAAGTTTTTACACTTATTAGCACATTATTAAATATGCAAACACACGAGCACCGCCTTTTGTGGGTCTCCATGGGGTCACTATATTTATGCCATGCCTGAATTTTTAGTGCACTTAAATACGATTTTAATTTAAAAACTATAAATATTCTTTTATTACAGACGCTTTTATATTATGCATAATCAGCTAAAAATAAATTAGAGGTGTTTAAACTAACACTAGGGGGGATTTAGTATGCTTTATTGTTGTTCAAGCTGTTTTTAAACTGCTTTAACGTCATGGTTGTTTAAATTCTGTTTAACTATAATGTTTAATGCTAGCTTTTAATCTCACATATCCTCTATTTAACATCATTTACCTTTTAAAGCAGTAAATCAGTAATCAATAGAAGGGTGTTACCTAACACCGATAGGGGGTGATTGATATGCTTTTGTTTTATCTGTTTGTTTATTTAAAAAAACTGCTTTATACTCAAATGTTTTACTTGCTTTTATAACTTCAATGCTTTAGTCTTGCTTTAAACTCATATGTTTTTCAACTTGCTTAACTCCATATTCATTAAAATTACATTTACGCTTTAAAGCAGTAAATGTTCAGGTATATCAATTTAGAGGTGTGGGTGACGCTAATAAGACCAAGTGGGGGGATTAGTTATGCGTTTTGCTTTTAACTGCTTTTACTGCTTTAACTCATGTTTTTTACTTGCTTATCTTTTCTGCTTTTAGCTGCTTAACTTTTCTGCTCTCTAAATTGGAGCTGCTTTGAACTTTCTGCTTTTACTCTTACTGGACTTTAACTTTCTGCTTACTGCTTTAACTACATATTCTTAGATAGAAGTAGGTGTTTTTATTTTTTTAATAACTTTTTATTTATTTTTATTATTAATTGTTTATTATCCTTTTATTATTATTTTTATTATGGTTTTTACTATTTTAATTTTATTATATCTTTAGTGTTTTTAGCTTCATGGCCTATTGTTATTATTAGTTTAAGAACACACGCACACTATATCAACAAACACACTGCAACAGGACACCACAGCACACTTACATCAATACAGCACTTACATTACGACACTTGCACGTTATACAGCACATTCAACTATGACGAACTTATAGGACACATTCACGTCCCATGGACAACTTACATTGTAACCTGCATAGACACTTTGACATTGTTACACTTATACACAGATGCGGTGCACAATACACAGCAACGATCAGTTCACACGGAGTCACACAACTACGACGTCCGTTTGTGTTTGTCACACTTACTCACTTATACACACATTAGCTTATGATAATCTTATACAATCACATTGCACTTGACACTGGTACCGATTTGATCCATAGAGCAGGCGTTACATGTGTGTAACAGCTTTAGCAGACTAACAGCTTAGCATCAGATATTACTTACATCACACAGATTTTACTTAGTATCTTGCGACACAGATTTTACTTAGGGCACTGCACACTACAGTATATTTTACTTACACTCACAAGATTTACTTAACACTTGCACACAGTATTGTTTACACATCACACATCACACATCAGCACCACATCCCACACATCACACAGTTTCACCACAACCTCCGACTGCACAGTCTCTCACTTTATCTACGTATATGAAGTATCAATGTTATGTTATATAAGCATTTATTGGTTTTAATTACACGAAAACAAAGAATACCTACATTTATATCTTAGCTCATCAAATATTAGTAATTGTAAATTTCACTATAATGTTTAGCTTATTTAAATTTGGCACTGGGACTAGAGCTTTATTATAAGTGAAATTATGAAAACTTCTATTAATAAATTCTAATTCATTATCTTTGAAACTATAGAATTTTTTGATTATTAACTGTTAATTAACTTTTTTGTTTATAAATTTTATTACCAATCAAAGTTTTTTAAAAATAACTTGTTTTTAACTGAAAATTTTTTTTAAATGAAAGTTTTCATTAAAAGACCGTTGTCTTATATTTGTTACCTAGGTTTGTGTATTCACCTTAAAGATCCGTCTAATAACATACAGTAAAATCCAGTAGAGGCCAAGACCGTCCCTAGTCATTGGCTATGGACATAGGTTTTTTTCCGACTTTTTTTTTTATTTTCTGCTATTTTAGTAGTATTTTTTTATATTATTCTTTTTAATTTTATTACGTTTAATTATTTAATTTATAGCTTAATTATTTACATAGTATTTATTTTTATCTAAAATTTTTTAATTATTTTAAATTAACATGATATATATATATATAGGATCAAGTATACTATATATATATATAATATATTGAATATATTATATTGGAATACACACGCATATAGATATAATATTATTATTATTTTATATATATATATATACCATAATAATATAAATACCTTAGATACCATTAAGCCGTATATAATATAATATATATATGGACCCAGGATTTATGATGTATGAGGAATACAGGTAGGCTAGTATGGACGAAGGAAGTATGTTGAATTCAAACATTATACTCCTTTCTAACACGCATTGTGGGGGACCAAATAAATTGGGCGGGAGTTTACCACCTAGATGGCTTTTGCTCATAATAGATTTCCGATTGCATTTTGAGGGCGATGAAACCTCAATAACAAGAATCAAGCTCTATAGACCAACAGTAATTTTGGTTCTAAATATTGAACCTTTTACTAAACTGGGCCGCGGCGGGTTGTTATGGATGCAAGACAGACGATCTATCTTTATGTACTCCATGTAATACTCGTAAACCCAGTAAAGTATAAATATATAGCTCTGGGCTAACGAAAAATAAAAAAATTTCTTATTCCTCCTGCCGCTAACTATAACATTTGTACTCACTTTTATTAAAATCATTTCGGCTCCACCCATCACCCGCAGCAGAGGTTTATGGCTTTCCTACTGGTATACAGATTATTGTACTAATAGGAGATCAACACCTGCAGATAGGAACTTGTCACTTATCGAATCTTATATAACTTCATTATTATAATTGTTTCTTTACGTCCGACCTTACAAAAAGGTGAGTCCGTGGGGTTGTTTCACGGTCTATTTGTTGAACATACACCTATAAAACTATATACCTTATTTCAGAAAGTTCTTTTGAAAATCTATTCATCAATGAAAAGTGCATGAATGTTTCTTTCTATTAATAGTGCTTATACACCTCCCTACGACTGATTATAATAAAATTACTTATTACTACTACGTTAATGGTACCAGGTTTTGCGGAGCGCAATCCCATAATCTACAGATGCTAGAACACTCACGAGAAACAACAGACACGGCGGGCAACATAATGCCCTGCTTTACAGGATGTACCGCCAAGACTAGAACGCGGGGTTCTGGGAGTTACATACATAGGACTCCCTTGTAAAACAGAATGTGGTGGGTGGGGAACCAATGAGCAAAAAAACAACATAACTGGTTAAATTAATCAGTGCTCTCTAAGTGAAAACGGCGTGTCTACGAGAGGTGTAGGGAGATTAGGTTGAAATCAGCCGATTTGATTGTAAAACCTTCCGGAGGCGAGGTGGTTTACTAGCGAGTGAGCCGTCTCAATAATGGCACACGAATTACCGTTGTTCAAAATCAATATATTTCTCTAGCAACATGGGACCTGCAGTTTTATGGTATGTACCCTATGTAAATGCTCGACGCTGTTAGCACTACTTACCCAGAAGATGCATTAAACTATAATTCCGGTGCCACGGGGCCTTTCTAGGGCCGCCATAGTGGGTCTGTTTCAACAGGGCCAGGACATTACTCAGCGGTCAACCGGATCTATTTTAAAGGTGGGTAGCTGGTTCGAAACTCAAAGACTATAATAGGGTATTATTGCCTAAATTATCTCAGGTAAACAATAATCAAGTAATGCATAGGAGTATAGCCCTTTTTGTAACGATACTTGTTGGCTTAAATTTTAATCCTAAATATATCGCCAGAGGTATATCAAAAGGTAATTACCCGTATCATAAGACATCTAAGGGATCAGATGTGTTCATATGTATTATTTTTAAAATAAAACCTATAATAGTTCTTTCAAACTGAAATCACAGGCCTCTCCTGGCCCACTTTTGTTCGTTAAGAATCATTTAACCGGGCGAGGGTTCACTGTGTTTCTAATAAGTAGATTCACGAAAAACTGTGTGTCTTCTTTTTAACAACCCTTTACTTGGTGGAAAATTAAGTATGGTGAACCGGGATGCAAACGTACCCCTTAAAATATCCTTATACTCCCTAATAGAAATGTACCACGTTTCACATTATCCTTTAGTAACTCGTGATTGGTCGACTGATTTAAATCTTTGTAATCGTTATATTGTCCAAATAGTAATTCAAACATTTAAGATATCTTTCAGTTAAGACTATGCATGATTTGAGGTGGCATTGTGTGTGTTTTAAACGTTTGAGTGTTTAAGCATACCAACTTTTAAGTAAATAAGTGCGGTAAGAAGGGCAAGGCGGCAACTGCACAATTCTACCTAAGAAAACCATCCAATAGTCATTTTTTAGCTGTTAAGCAGGAGTAAGCCACAAGTACATAATTGAATATTCGTAATTAATCCAGAGTGTTTTTATTATTTACCTCCAAGTGTATAAATACAATGATTTTTATAAATAAATAACTTCTACATGAGGTAATATATTATAACTATAAATGGTTTCCAACCACTAGGAATATAAGATAATAATTAAATTCTACAGTTCATAAACTAACCCACGAATTCCCCGGCCACGCAGAAGCTCAGCATGGAGCCGCCCACCCGCAAAGGGCAAGGCCAACCCGCACACGCGCTGGTGGCGTCCTCCCGCCGCTTTCAGCCGCCCTCTCTCGGCACGAACGTGGCGGGCTACACTGGGCAGGCGCAATTTCCCCCGACACTGTCTAATATTACCCACGTTTGCAAGTTATAGGGTACTAGCTTTGAGCAAAGCACACACGGTCAAAGCTAGTAGGGTCACGGCAAAGTTCCGTAGGACAGCCAACCATACTATGGGTAACATGCCTACCGAAACTAGAGGAGCGGCGTCAAAAAGTTAGAGTGATCAAAAAGCTGAGGCATTCAAAGTTGAGTGGATAACAATATTCGAGTGGGTGGTGGGTATGTGTAAAGAGATATGTGCTATTTGTGTGTGTGTGTGTGGTGTGTGTGTTATGTGAGTGTCGCTCGTGGTTATTAGTGTGAGTGCATAGGAATGTCGTTATACCCATTAATAATAACAATAGGTCATGACAGTAAAATAACACTAAGTATTCCAAAATGGATAACTTGATCCAAATTAAAAAGATGTATTAAGGTAAAATATAAACGCTCTGAGGTTACTGTGTACGCTGAAGTGTTGCGTGTGAATGATGTTGGTGTGTGTGTGTGTGGTAATAAACGTTGTCCGTGTGTGTGTGCTGTGTAATGGTGTGTTCTAAAATACATAATGAAAAATAGCCTGAAGTAAATAACAACCCTATGAAAAGGGTAAATGAGGCGGGGACGACCGCTCATATAAATAAAAATAAAATGTTTTAATAACGAAATTATAACGGTTAATACGGTTGTAAGTGAAAGTGGGGCGTGTTGTGTGTGTGCGAGGTCGCGTGTGTGTGTGTGTGTGTGTGTGGGTGTGTGGGTGTGTGTGTGTCATTTATGTGTGTGTGTGTGTGTATTTTGTGTGTTTCTAAAATAATTTTTCGTTCGCGGGGAAATATTGCGCCTGCGGGCGCACGCGGCGGGCGGGGGGAACGCGGCGGGAACGCACCATGCACGGGTGCCGGGGTTGGCTGCCTTGCGGGTGGGGGCTCATGCTGAGCATCTGGTGATTAGTTTTATGAACTAGTGAATTAATTATTAAATCTATTCAGTGAAATTAATTAATTTCGCTCAATGTAAGTAAATTTATTATCATGCCATAAATAGTCGATTATAACACTTAGTAAAAATAAAACACTTTTAATAGCGTAATCAGATATCACTTGTGTCATCCGGCTGTAAACAGCTAAATATGACTATTGCCCCCGCCATTTTAAAAGTGGCTTTTGGCCGTGTAAAAGATAAAATAATAACACTACACACCCTGGCTCAAAATACAAGTTATAAAAAGAACAAAGTTCAATTTTCAAAAGACGATAATACTAAATTCTCTTGACCAATCACATCACGACGGTCATATATGAGATACAGGATTTTACATATTAATTCCCATCCTTCCCGAACCCCTAGCGTACAGTTTCCTAGGTCACGATTTCTAAGGATGGAATGAAATGATAAAATAATCGGGAAGGGTTCTATAACAAAAAACTGAGCCATTAAAATCAGGTATATATCTCAAAGTCTAACATGGCAGAAAACATTTCTTTTTAACCTGCTTTAAAGGATCTTACCAGAAGATCCCCATACATGTATCTCAGTTTTGAAAATCCACTATTTATGAGGAAAAATTTTATAATAATAGATTACGAATAGATTTCACATTTTGTTGAGGAGGAGGATAATACGACAGGATATATATTGAGGACGGTAGAGATATTAGAGTATAATATAAATATAGACGAAACCAGGGCCGTTAGACTACAAAAGAGGGTGTCTTAATTCGAGAGCTATAAATTTTGTGGGAAGAGGGGTACTCCTAATTTTCCAGTGCCTTAACGTAAGTTATTGCACGCACATTTTACAAGAAAAAGGTCAAGTTTGAAATATATTTGACCTGGTTTAGGGTATTTAAGGTATGCTTAAATTTCGCAGAAGCCTTGGGTTGGACAATCAATTAAAACTGTGTATTATATTACCATGTAGCGAAGGGTTTAGCCACACCTGTTTAGAAAGATTTAGTATGATACATTAAAATCTCTTTGGGAGTTTCAAAAAAATGGCACATTTTTTTTAAATCAGTCGAATTGAAGAGTAAAGAGGTCAATCGTAATTACGTATCTGTAAGCAGTGCGAGGTTGTTTGTGTGTTTCTCGTGATGGATTGTGCAATGTACATAGATAATAATAATAAATAATCCAAATGGTAATAATAACGTGCTATTGGAGCATTAAACCAAACTTTGAAATAAAATGTTTTTAGTATAAGACAATCGGAGTGAGAGTAATCTGTTATATAAATAAATTGTATAATACCTAGAATAGCTTGTTTATTTATATTAAATATTAACTAATACTGTAAATAACATCTATATAGAACGAAACTGAATTTTAAGTCAAAATAATCCAATGGCTGTTCTCGGGTACGGCCAGAGAAGGAACTTTTCCATTTTGTTATTTTATACCTTATCTACCCTCATATTTGGGCTTAAAGAAAAAGTTGAATAAGTAAAAGACAGGCAGGTGAGAAAGTTTTATCATCAATAGAACATCAAACGTGGCATACTGAATGCATTGATGTATAAATGAGCGGGTGCTTACGGCGCGGCCTAGTGCCTTTTCACAATAACTTGCTACGTGATTTAACTGATTTATTCAAGGTTATTAAGAGTCACGGTAAATTATAGGAGGTAACCGTGTTTTTTAATAAAATTTCACCATAAATTTAGTAAAAAGGCTTAGAGGATAATTATATTAAAGGAGTCGGATTATGTGAAAATAGGTATAATTATCATACCGGACAATATTTTAATAGAAAAGAAAACATTAATTACAAGTACCTTAACCAGTTGAGAGTAATCTAATACTTAATTTTACTTGCTGCAAGATGAAAGCATAAGTATGTAGACCTATGAGTTATTAAAAGTAATGATTACGAGATGTTGGTTATGAGGAAACTTTGATAAATAAATTATCTAATTTGTAGATGATATATTAGGTGTACACATGCAGTAATAATACAAGGGTTCGAGGTCACGTCTCGGCCCATTTTATCACCAATTGTTTTTTCAGAGTCGGGCCGGGACACCCTTGTCTTGGTGGGATCTAACCAGTGATAGTGGGGTTGCCGCTGGGCAAAAGTGTGTGTGTGTGTAAGGATGGTGGTGTGTGTGTGTGGTGTGTGTGTGTTGTGTGTGCTGTGTGTTGATAGTAAATAATCCTGTGTGCAGGGAGTCTGCTAATTTGTACAAGTAATCTGTAATGTAAGTAAAATCTGGTGAGGTTGAGTGTTAAAGCTAATAATTCTGGTAAGAGGTAGAAAAATGTGGTGTAAGTAAATCTGTGTGAGTGGGTAAGTTAAATCCTGTGTGTGAGTTGTAAGTGTAATGTAAAGTGTCTATGGATAAATGTAAGTGTCATAGTGAATGTGTGTATAAGTTATAGTGAATGTGTGTATAAGTGTATTTTGTTTGTGTGGTGTGTGTGTGTGTGTTGGCACCCGCATGTGGTATAGTGTAAATTGTAAGTGGTTTAGTGGGTAAGATTGGTAAAGTTTGGCATATTGTGAATGTGGTGTATAAGTGTCATAGTGAATGTGTGTATCAGTGTCATAGTGTGTGTGTGTGTGTGTTTGGTGTGTGTGTGTGTGTTGTGGTGTGTGTGTGCCGTGTGTGTGTGTGTGTGTGCGCTGGGTGTTCTAAATAATAATAGAGATGAACCTTAGCTTGTAAATTTCCAACTAAAGTTATAATAAAAATAAAATCTTCCCCATCCTCTTTATGATAATAAAAATAAATAAAAAAAATAATAATAAAACATAATAAAAGTATTAAAACAAAAATAAAAAACATAATGTTTATAAAATATATGAGTTAAACGCAGTAAAGCAGAAAGTTTTAGCAGTAAAAGCAGTAAAAAGTTAAAGCAGTAAAGCAGAAAGTTAAAGCAGTAAAGGCAGAAAGTTAAAGCAGTAAAAACAGAGAGTTAAAGCAGTAAAAGCAGAAAGTTAAGGCAGTAAAACATGAGTTAAAGCAGTAAAGCAGAAAACAAAATACTAATCCCCCCCCTTTGGTGTTAGGTCCCAAACACCCTCTATTGATTTACTGATTTAACTCATGTTTTAAGTTATGTAATGTTAATGAATATGTGGTTAAAGCAGTAAAACATAAGGAGTTAAAAGCAGTAAAACATGATTAAAGCAGTAAAAACATGAAGTTAAAGAAGTAAACAGTAAAACAAAAGCATACAAATCCCCCCTAGGTGTTAGGTAACAACCTCTATTGATTTTCTATTTTCCTTGCTTACAGGTGTCGTTATGTTTAATAAATCTGGTGAGTTAAAGCAGTAAACATATAAGTTAAAGCAGTAAAAACATGAGTAAAGGATAAGCAGTAAAACAGTAAAAAAAAAAAAGCATTCTAATCCCCCTAGGTGTTAGTTATTATTTAACACCTCTATTGATTTACTGTTTTAGATGGTTTTAAGGTCTGTAAAGTAAATGTTTTTAATAAAATGTTTTAAAGTGACTAAAATTAGGATGGGGCTAAAATTGACCCATGGAAGACCAAAAGGGTTGGTCGTGTGTTTATACTTGTGTATAGTGTAAATGTAAGTGTACGTGTCTATGGTGAGTGTAGTGTCATAGTGAATGTGTGTATAAGTGTAAAGTGGGTGTGTGTAATGTGTGTGTGTGTGTTTGTGACCGATTGTGTATAAGTGTAAAATGTAAGTGTCTATGGGTAAATGGTAAGTGTCATAAGTGATGTGTGTATAAGTTGTTCATAGTGAATGTGGTGGTATAAAGTGTCAATAGTGAAATGTGGTGTGTGTGTGTGTGTGTATAGTATGTTAGGTTTTGTGTGGTGTGTGTGGTGTGTGTGGTGTGTGTGTGTGGGTGTGTGTGGTGGTGGTGCACGGATGGATAATAAGTTATGGAATAGATCCATAACAGGTCAGGTTTTCCTAAC
>JABUQX010099578.1:0-22000 GCA_015478945.1 Trachelipus rathkii
TTTGGCTTTAAAAGTATATATATACCGAGTATAGTAAAACAAAAAAACTCGCCAATGATAGGATAAAGAACTTATAAAACACAATATCTTTAAAATTTGATGACTAATGCATTACAAAATAAAACTGTGATATTCATCCTGTGCAGTTAATGAGTCACAATACAAATGATAATCACCCTATCGGTTTAATCATATACTACATATTTTAAACTCCGCTTTCCAAAAAAAAATTCACCAAAGTTTTGAAACATACGGCAATCCAAGGTGGCGCTATTTAAGGTTTTATGACAAAAGTTTATTTGTATATTTATATATAAATGAAAAAATAGGTAGATATATTAATTTCAAATCTGACCAAAGAATACGAGTTGTAATTTAAAAGCTAGTATAATAAAAAGGTCAATCTTAATTATACCACCATTAAAGAATTACATTTATAGTATCAAACTTATTCAACATTTTACTTACTTCCATAAATTCCTTTTTTCTACTATCTTTTATATACAAATGCAGGTATAATTAATTAATATACATCTTTCAACTCCATCGGCTCCCAGGATCTATATCTGGATTAGCAATTTATCTTTAATCTGTCTCCTCACTCTTTCTCCTGGCGTTCTCTCGTATAAAAAGTCATGTTCTTGCTTGCCTGTCCTGATTCTTGCTCCAATGCTAATGAATTGTATTTACATTCCAGGTAGGTATTTCTTCAGCGTCTCTTTCAGTATGGACATCAGCATCTTTATCCTACTGGCTTTAAGCTTTTTATGAGACGCTTTTAAGAACCACGCGAGTTGGCACGAACTTTGGGGTTCTTTTATACTGAGCAGTGTTCCTATATTATGAGATTAGTTGTATTCTTCATGACTCACACCTTTGAAAAAAACAGTTGAAGCACATCGAGGATGGCTCTTTCAATATGTGTTAATATGAGAATAGAGATAGGTATAAATGATTTTGGATTTAAATATTCATTACTGTAGACTGATGGCTTATATTAATATCATTGATAATGCATTAGTAATCACTCCTTATGTATTTTTATTTCTATATGTGTTTAATTTGCCATCTTTCTTTGCTTTATATGTTTGGTTATTAGTTATATTGTCATCTTATATTTATATATTTGTGTCAGGTTCATAACATATTATTTGTGCCATGACCAGTTCAACACATTAGCAACATAAAGGCGAGTCACAATAGAAAGAGCCACAATGGGGGACGCTTGACGCGTAATGATGGAGCGCCCAAGACTTTCCCCTACACATAGCTCGCAAGAAATCACTGTGGCCAAGCACTCTCTCACTCACCATCACGCGTTGAACAACGGTCGTATCGTATTCGAATGACCAGCGTAGGTGTCTCTGACCTTGTACGGAAGAACCTTCACATGAGTGACAGATGACCCTTTGCTAAATTGCCTGACACATTGACACGTGATCAACATAGACCAACAAAACTTAAAAAATGGCACCAATGGCCTTTTTAATTTTAAAATGCACCTAAACTGTGTAAGCATTTATCTTACCTTAGCTGTGAGCGTGAGCAAGCAAATGCACAAAAGCCAATAAATAATATCCTATGTCTGGTTCCGTACGATGTCCCTAATTATATATCTAGTTAATATATATAGTATTATATAGTACTATATGATGTATATATAGTATATATGAATATATATATATACTATGATATATATATTTATTATATATATATATATAGATATAATATATATATATATTATATATAATATATATATATATATATATAATATATATATTATATATATAATATTAGTACTATATATATATAATATACATTATAGTATATATATATATATATACATATATATATATATGATATGATATATATACTATAATGATATATATATATATATATATATATATATTATTAGTATATATTATTATATTTATTATATATATATTGTTCTTTAGTGCTGCTCCCCGTATATCAATTATATAATGGCAACTGACTTTTACTCAGGCGTGTTGCCGGTAACGACCCTACAAAATGAGAAGATATGCCAATAATTATTTTATGCTGTCGTAACATAAAAACGGATCGAGGTGCTAGAGAAAAACTACAAAATATTGGAATCTGGCATAAAAACCTGTATAAAAAAAAACTAAAAAAATCAGAAACAAAAGTAAATTATTTTTGTTACACTTGTGTAATAAACCTTAGTTTTCGCATATATATATAAAAGGTTCAAGAGCAATTTCGCTTAGCTAGCCTGAACGCCCACAGCAGAATGGCATTCATCGCGACGGTGAAACCAATTCTAGAATGCCATTTAAATGGCAACCTAACCGAGGAGCTTGCTCGACGTGACAAAACAAGAAACCATTACCAGAAGCTGGAACCTGCCTTATCAGGCCAACCCCTGGGCAACAGATCCGATGATAGTGATGATGGTGGCTTTTCAGCAAAATAAACCGTACTGAAGATGAAAGAGGAATGTCGGATATGGTTAGATTTTTGATAAGTTCTGGGCCCGAAATTGGCAATGAAATCTCATTCACCGCTTCAAAGGAATCACACCAGAGGACGCCTCGTTAAAAGAAAAACTGAAGAGACAGTTCATCAAGGAAGCAAAAGATTAATTCAAATACTGCCAAATCTTGTGGAAAAGGAGATGAGCTCTAAACGAAAAACATGGAGATGCTTCCTAACAGAAGAGAATCCTTTCATGTGGTTGCATGAAAATGGGCCAACGTTTAATTATTATCAAGCGTATGACAAGCAAGTATTTATCAGTTTCTCATCCCTCACCAGTCGAGAGCGAGCGTATTTTTAGTGTAGGTGGGGAAGGTAAACACCCCAAAAAGGAACAGGCTTTTGCCTCCCCAGATACTAGTGAAAGCTTAACGTTTTTGTTGAATCACAATTTGAGAATTTTTTTAACTTGAGTTATTGAATGTGATATCTATCTTTAGTCTTAGGAGTAGTAATTATTATTAGGTCATCTTTCAATAAGAGCGTTATTTTATTTTGTCTTTGGTTTGATTATTTGATATCTCAGCTTTAATATATATTTTTATTTCTTTACCGATATCGTTATGGAGGGGTCACTTTGTGACAAGTTTCGATGTACTATCATGCTTAAAACATAAAAAGCTATTCCCTAAACTTTGTTAATACTACTGGAAATGAAATGGAAGTTTTTTTTGAAATAAACACGGAAAAAATAAATATAAGTTTATTAATATTTAATAACTTTGAAAATACCATTAAGAAACTATTTAAATTTCATAACTAAAGTCAGTTAACCCAACCAAATATGAAACAAATGACTAAGTATTGGTTGTACACGGGAATGCAATCCTGAGTTTGCCCTACAGTACAAACAGTTGTTCTATCTTATTACTGTGTCTTTATTATATTAATTAAAGTCTCGGTATCAGCAAACCGTAACAAAAATTAGAAGTATCGAATGGTATTTAGCCTCTTTTCTGGTATCGGTACATCCGTAATATATATTTTCCTGGAATAAAAAAAACTTTTTTGAATAATTTGAATACCAGCACTTTTTGTAACATTTAAATGTTCTGGTTAGTTTCTAATACAGTTTCGTGGGGTAGTGTTTTAAAATTAGGTATAATCTGAGGTAATATAATTTAAGCTTTTTAAACCAATAATCGTTTTTTTTGTCACTCTGCGCAAAACGTTAGTTTTTTTCAATGAAGTTTGTGCCTCCTCTAGCACATTAATGAGGAGACTAGATGAGAAGGCTTATAACAATTACAATCTGATTCACTGGTAAAAAGTTGTCCCCTGAATTGAATTTATTCAGGTCCATAGCTCTATGCTTTAAGTGTTGTCTTTTACCAGAATAAGTCAAAGTTTCCAGACTTTCGAGCAAAAATGATACTTTCGCTTTTGGCTTTTTGGGTAAAAAAACAGATAGGTCGAAACCTAAATTTTGCAGTTTCATCCAAAGGCTTAAAAAACATCACTCTCACTGAAAATTTCATCAAGTTTAGAGCAATGGTAAGGCGGGGACGCCGGCTTGGTTCATTTTTTGACTGGAATCAACCCCCTTTGCAATTTGAAAGAGCTCCAAGGTGTTCCGTCCAAAAAATGCCCTGCATATTAAATTAAGCTTCTCAATGTTTTTGCTGATCCCTAGACCATTTAAAAGAGAGTGCTATGAAGCGGTGCAGGTAGTACAGACAGTGGTATGTACAATACATCAAAATTGTGAATTACAGTGAATTGATGAAGTTCTTGATAAATAATTATAAAGAATATGACAAAATTATGGAGTAGGAAGCAAAAATCTGGAAATGTCAAGCATCACCGCAATGTTCTTTTTTCAGTAATTGCAAACCTTTGCAATGAATTTAATAGACGATTTTAAATAGCAAAGTTAATCAAAACAGTATTTCATGATAACATGGTAGATGAAGTACAGTATTCACAGTGGATATCAACTGATAGAATAACTCGACATGCTATGGTACAAATTACAGATTAATTCATTGGAGAATTTTATAGAAGAATTCAAATTCTGAAGGGACATGATTTTATAGCTAAACAACAGTCAATATTCTGCTCTAAGATGAAGGAATATTTGAAGAAAGGTGAGATACTGGTTACTGGAGATTTTTCAGAAAATTATTCATTTGTTCTCCAGGTTGCTGCACAAGGATTCCACTATAATAATGCTCAAGTGACATTGCATCCTTTTATTTGCTACTATAGAGATGGAGGAGAGGTGAATCATCCAAATGTGGTGATTATCTGACTGCCTTTATCACGATACAGTAGCTGTTCACTTGTATCAAAGAAAACCGATTGATTATCTTTATAACTCATTTAGATTTCAATATAAATGAAATTATATATTTTTCAGATGGAGCTGTAACTGAATAAAAAAAATTATAAAAATTTTATAAATTTATGCCATCATATAACTGACTTTGGAATAAAAGCACAATGGCACTTTTTTGCCCCCTTCCATGAAAAAGGAACATGCAATGGTCTCAGTGATACTGTGAAAAGATAAGCTGCAAAAGCAAGTCTACAGCGACCTTATAGCAACAAAATTATGAAAACGAGAGAGTTATTTGAATTTGGAAGAGAGAACATTTAAGGAATATATTTCATTTATTCAAACACTTCGGAATCTCTAAAAGAAGAGTTAGACTTAGAAGTGATTTAAAAATGCAAATACAATTCCAGGATAACAGAAATTACATAGTTTTGTTCAGATGTTTCAAGCAGAACTGGAAGTAAGGACAGTTTCAAGTATCAGTCGAGGATCAAATAGTAAAGGTTACAAAAGAAGCTACAGAAATTAAGTTTGAAGATGCCATGGGATTAATACAGCAATCTATGACAAATAAATGGTGGTTGGCATGTGTTCTTGAAACTTACTCAGATACTCTAGAAGTAAAACTTAATTTCTTAATATTTATCTAATGGCCCTTCTAGTTCATTCCGATATCCATCAAAACCAGATATTTTGGTAGAGCCTCATTTGGATATTCTTAAAGTTGCTGATCTGACTACTGAAACTGGAGGACTTACAAACTAACAGAAATGAATAAAGTATCACCAATTCTGAAAAGCTGGTTAAATTGCTATTAATCTATACAGTATATAGGAATAGGGCTCCGCCCGTGAGTGGTGGTGACAACTATAAAAAAAAATATATATATATATATATCTATACATAAACCAAGTCAAACTTGGTGGGTCAAATTATCTCATCACAGATTTGTATAAAATTATTTTCCTACATTTATTTATTTAATTTAAAGAAATATGGTATGTATTTCAAAAAAGGATGGGTGGGTAGGACACGTGGCTTTTTCTGACAAGCTATCAGGAATGGCCCCTGGGGGCCGATGGGGGACACTATATGTTTGAGAAAAACATTGGTAGTGCCTTGGCCCTTGACTACTATTGATCATAGCAGAAATTTTTTTGATAGATGAGGGGGCAGATATGGAATTTTGCAAGAAGAAAACAAACCCTTCACAATGATATAATATTGATAACTATCAATGCCTTACAAGATTAAATATTACATTTCAAAACAATTCTAAATATTAGGTAAATAAATTTATTCAACCAAAAAAATTTTTTTTCAATAACACCCTACCTAAGTAAATTACCAGCAACTTGGATTCTAAACAAGTATCACTAAAATTTATCATATTTTGCACCAAGGTTGTTGACCAATTTGAGTCAAATGTGATCAATCAGAAGAAGTATTGTTTTGGTACCAAAGGTCAAAGGTCAGGTCAAATATTTTTTTCCTAACTCTGATGTAAAAATTTACAGAATCAAAGTTTTAGGTCTACTCAAGTGGTTTAAAATGACACCTATATCATCTTTATCGGTTAAGTAAAAGCCGAAATATTTAACTTCAAAGATTGCCTTGACTTCTCAAAAATGAAATGTGGGTCAAAGTTTATATGCATGAAGTTAGCAATAGATTTTTTTTTTCTTGCCCCACAAAATTAGCCAAGTTATAAATTAAAGGCCAAAAGACCATACATTAAAATATATAGGACAATAGTTAAAAAAAAAAAAAATAAAAAAAAAATAACAGTTTTCAAAGTCAATTTTATGTATTGCCAAAAAGTTTCTTCGAAACTTGGTAAACTTTAATTTCCCATATAAATCTATCAGGATGCAATAAAACATTTGTGAAAATCAGAGGGTCAAAGTGTTTATATGGGTTATTTCACACAGAACACCCATATATATATGATATAATATATATGTTAAAATTATATATAAAATATATATAATATATATATATATATATATATATATATATATAATATATAATATTAAATATAAATATATATATATATAATATATTATATATATATATATATATATATATATATAGATACTATATGATATATATTAATATATATAATATATATATATTAATTGTTAAATATAATTAAAAACTTCATATTTATTGTAAAAATTAATTTATTATTAACTATTATTTTAAAATTATTATACTTAAATTTTAAGCTAGAAACGTTATTCAATTGCTTCCCTGTAATATTTAACCAATTGAGCAAGGCGCATATGTATCGCGCAACCTCCTGATCATATTATTATAAAAACAAGGCTAAGTAATACTATGTCCATCGTTCGGAAAAAAAAAAGTTGTTTCTTTATATATCTGCAACTTTAAATTTAAGCATAATTACTTAAATTAGACTATAATAGAATAATCCCAACCTAGTTTATTGGAAATATTTATGTAATACTTTTCTTTATTAAATTCCTAAGTTAAAAAAAAAAAAAGTGCAATATCGTTCTGAAAGTCAAATAAATTTTGAAACTACCTTCATAATTCCTCCTATCTATATTCATGCAAAGGTCTCTGTAATTAATAATTTATTATGCGAGGTAAGCCTGGCAGAACTGTTTTGGATAATAAATTGGTAGGTCCTAAGCATATTAAATTTGCCGTAATTATTTATAAGGTAAGACACTTTTATATTTCTTTATTAGTGTTAATCAGTTTTATTTTAAATATTATTTCCAAGAAGTATATGTTCAATTTTGTTGAGTTGGTATTATTTATAACTTAGCAAAGTTAACATATATTTTTTATTTCAAAAATTAATTTTTAACTCAGAAAAAGTTTCTATTTTCGTATCGAAAAATTGCATTACGTATTCATAGTAGAAATATTCATATTTATACTGTGACGTATTGTTCTTAGAAAGATCGATATTTTCAATATCGATAGTGGGCAGAATTTAATTTCAAACTTATATTAGTATCGAGTATTAAATCATTAAAACTTTAACATATCATATTATAAATATTTATCGAGCTAAATGTAAATTTAAGTGTGAATTTTTTAAATTGAAATGGATTTTAAGCATTTCTAGTGTAAATATATGAAAATAAAATATAATGTTATAAATTGGTGATAGTCTATAGTTTATAATATATCATATATTAAGCAAATTTAGCATAAAACTTAGAAAAATTATATTTGTTTACTAGCAGACATTCGTTCGATAAGGCTATAGCTATGTAAAAATTATAACGCCATTTAATGAATTGTATTATCATTTATTGGTTTGGAAAATTATTAATATTATTAATATACATATTAAATTATGCTACCAAATAGTAAATTTGATTATAGCTAATTGTATAACCAATCAAAAATGATGGGCTAACTGATGAGAAGCCTCAAGCTTTAGCTCTTGTGAAAGCTCGTTAAACTTTGATAAGAAAAAGACTATTTCAAAGCAAAACTTACATATAATTAAAAAATTAACTGCTGAAGATTTTAATGTTGAAAAATGTAAGTAACTATTAAGCTGAAATACTGATATTGAGAGAAGAATGTCTTATTCTATTAAAGAGTTTGGATGATGAGATTTTGATAAATTTAGATAATAAGTAGATAATTTTAATCCTTCTTATTTTAATTCTGAGCTTTGTAAAGTATTTCCCTTTTAACGAGTCAACTCAGTTACTATCCGTAGAAAAATAAGTTATAAAGAAATTGAAAAAATAATGATAACTAAACTGTTGGAGACGGGAGTCGGAGTCGGAGTCGATAACTTTCAGGTTTTCTCTAGGATGTCGGAGACGAGATCTGCGAGTCGAAAGTTTACCCAAAAGCCCTTTGGGCAGTACTGGAGTCGGATGACGAGTAAAAAAAACCGACTCCTTTCGACTCCAAAACAATTTTGTATAAACTTTACATGAGTCATAACTTTGGTAGGTAAAACTTAAATGAATTAATTTATTCATAAAAAAGACTAAATTTTTTATTTTACATTTGAATTAAAGTGAAAAGTTTAAGTTGTTTATTTTTAACTTGTTATAAAAAAGGTATAAAACTGGTTATAAAATAAATAGTTACTTGACTATCCATCTGATGTATAATGCCATGCATTCACATTGGATCATTGTAAACTGCCTACGGTGCTGATTAAATATATCGTACAAAATCTAAAATTTGTTCACAGTAGAGTACTAGTAAAATGCATTAAAATATAGATCACACTATATATAGATAAGTTGTCAATAAGCTACTAAAGCCATCATGTAGATAAGAATATATATAATATCATATATATTTATGTACATAACTTCTGCGATTCACTTAGCATGTTGTTGATCAGTCCTATTTTAATATTTACCGTAACCCTAATATCCGTGAATTTCTAATATATATTTATTTTTGTGTGATAGACACGCGAAAATATATCTATCAACCCACAACCAGATAAGCCTGGTGGTAAGATAATTAATAAATAATAATCAGTAATCATATAAAAATTATAAATAATTAATACCAGTTATAAATAAAACAATCTTGGATAAATGGCATGTTTGTATTTGTGAGCACAATACCGATTATTTGACTCAGCAAGTGTTACTATAGCTATATAATAATTATTACATATATATATAATATATATATATATATATTATATATAAAATTATTTATTTATATTTTAATAATATATAATAATATTTAATATAATATATATATATATAATATATATAATATATATTTATTCATATCTATATATATAATATATTATAATTATATACAACATTTAAAATTTGTTTTTATACATTGTATATTATATTTTAATATTTATTTGAAATAGATTTCTTATTATTTTTAATATATATATATATTACTATATAATATATATATAATAATATATATAATATATTAATATAATATATTATATAATATATATATAATAATATATAAATATATAATATTATCCTATAGTTGGCGTATACTCCCAAGCAACTTTTTGCTACTAGCTCTGCTGACTTCTTAATATATAATCCTCTGACTCTACTTTCTACTCTCTCTCTTCTCTAATTATAATATAATATATATATATATATATAAATTATAATATATATATATATGATATATAATATAATAATATTATATATATAATAATATATAATATTATATATATTTAATAATATATATTATAATATATATATATATATAAATATATCATATTATATATATATTTATATGGTAAAAGTTAACTTAAACGCCCACACAGAACGGTGATCGATTCAAAAAAAAATCACAGGTAGCCTCTATATAATAATAGATGTTTTAGGATCCAAATAAATTTATTTCCTAACCTGACCTGACCTGACTTAACCCTAACCTACCTAACTTAACCTACCTAACCTAACTTTCGCCCTTTTAACAGCTTTATAAAAAAAAAAAAAATTTTATTCACCCAATCAACATCTATTTATGTATCATATATGCACCCTATAAAATTTTTTTTGATCACTCTTTTCTTTTGGTTCTCTTTACCAAAGTTATCATAATATTAATATATTATATATATAATATATATATATAATATATATATATATATATATATTATATATAATATATATAATAATATATACTATATATAGTATAAATACTAATATATATATATATATATATAATATATATATATATATATTATATAGATAATATATTATATATGATATCCGTCAAACGAGGAAAACCGGTTTCGGTGGTAAAACTGGTAAGTTTAGAAATATGCTATATTTTCATAATGACAACGTTATGAAATTGGAAAGTTTTTTTGGTAGATAAAAGACTATATATTTAATATTATTTCAAAATTAAATCCAATAAATTACAACTATAGTTCAAAAAAACATAATCTCCCATTTAAAAATAAATTTTTTTTTATATAAAAAATTGCAAAAAAATTAAAGGTCTGCACAATCTCTAAAACGAAGAGTAATCATATCTATTTCGCATATACTACATATAAAAGTGATAAGTTAAGAGTGTCAATGTAGCAATTATGATATTTAGTGAATTATTATTATAATTATAATGGTTAGCACTTTGGGGAAAATATGGTTGGGTTATAATAACTGAAACAGTAAAACATTAATCATAATTTCATGTATAAATAATTTTTTTTTAGTTTTAATATTTCCCTTTATAATATAAATATAAGTATAATAGAAACGTAAAATAATTATATACGTTGTATATACTATATATATTTTATAATTATTAGAGTAAAAAATAGGCCAAACTTTACATTAAGTACAGCCAAATATCTCGAGACTACGCATACTTACAAGAAAAAACCAATACAATTTGAATCAGCGATAAAGACATTATTACCTGGAATGTTGTTAAAAAAATAATAATAAAATTTAATTATAATAATAAACATATAAGTATAAACAGGTTGAATTACATAATTATTGCTATAAATTATTTATATCAATGTTATATTATATATATATATATATATCATATTATATATATATAATATAATAAATATAATATAATATATATATATATATAATAATTAATATAAGAATACTTTTCATAATAAGTTTTTATTTTTCACAACATCTCCAGGCGAATTAATCTTCTATACGCGATTCTAAATATTGTAAATCTTTGGTTTTTATACATGTAACAAGAGTCTATCTCGGTCGTATCTTCTTACGTTAAACGCTACATTACTGGTAAACGTATTCTCTCTCAATAGTAATAAATATGCATTGCCTGCCGTGAAGTGCTAAGTTACAGTGCATCATTAATCGGCATTGTATCAAATGGTAACAACTTCTCAAACCCATTCTACATTTTACAAGCATGTAATGGTTCGTTGAATCCTTTTAACTAAATTAGCACCTATTCTTAATCTAGATCATTAAAATTAGTAAGCTCATCAAACACTACGAGAAATAGAAAATATAATAATTTAATCCAGCCACCTAACCAGTATCTTACAATACTCACAACATTAGTAACCTTTATAAAGTGACTAAATTAATACAATACTAACAAATATTTATATCTGATTCACATTTATTAATATTTTATCCCTTTCATCCCACCTCCCTCAAATAATCTACAATCGCAATTCTAAGTCCATCACCCAGCTTAACATCTAATTTGAGAATCAATATAACATATTAGAGTATGGCCTGTGATCTAACATGATATAACTATTTCTCATCTTCTCTCATCGGTCACTTGCATCTCCTAAAAAAACATCGTCCTCCATCTATTTCCACTCTCTCTCTCCTCCCATCCTGCCGTCTCTCATCCTACGTGCTACGATGCTTCTCTCTCTCCTCCTACGCTCTTACTATCTATTATCACTAATATTATCTTATTTTATATACTATATATAGTGATCTAATAACGATAGTAAAGCGATATTATATATATTATATATCATATAAAAATATTATTTAACAAATAATAGGACATAGCTCCAGCCTACATAGTACGAGCCACAAATCCCATATCAGCAAAAACTACAACACTACCGGGCAAAAGGACTAGCATTGCTGGAATCCTGTTGCAACTACACTTTTTACCTGAGGAAACTAGTAAACAATAAAAAAATACAAAAAAATCCAAAAAATATCTCGAAAACTACAAAAGCTACAGTGAAATGAAATACCATTCTTGATCCTATCTGTAAAAAAAAATCCTATTAAGAGAATCATAAAAAAATACAATTAACAAAATAAAAAACTAAACCACAAATCATTGGCCTATTTCTACCATTAAATCAGCTGGGATGCCGAACTCTATGCTTCACATAATCTTAATATAACTATATTATTGTAAAAAACTTTGCTACTTTAGGCTCGAGCCGACGGTGAACACAGGAGGGGACGTTTCCAACCCGTTAGCGAGGCTGAGAAGACACCCAGCCACACTCACCATTACCTCAATAGAATGCTTTTGCGTTCGCGAACACCCCTCCCCGGAGTTGGAATATTCCTACCACCGTAGTACTCCGCGACAACTTCAACAGAACACCGACTCCTCCATCAGTGCGCGATAACCCCTCTTGGAGCTACTCTTAAGCTAAAAAAAAAAGACACAAAAACTTGACTAGACAAGTCTATATGTTCAATTCTTAACGAAGTTAACCAATAAAAGTCTCTTATAGTCACTTACTACTAATTCTAATAATTACATTCTAACTTATTTAAAAATAACATCCATTTAACTTTTCATTATCTCTTTACATTCATTTTCTTTTTTCAATACGTCACCCCAAAATGTTTCTATTTTCACTTAGCTATTTAGTTTTGAGATCTAATATATTTTTTTTTTTACTTTTATTTTTATTTTTCTAATTTTTTCAAGAATTTTACAAATCTAAAATTGAACCAGCATTCCAGCAATGTTTTCCTTTCCTGCTAGCTGTGTAGTTTTTGAGATATGGATGGTGGCTCTTCTAGAGTGCACCATATATATTAATATATATATATATATAATATATTAAATAATATATAAATATTAATAGATATTATATATATATATTAATATTATAAATATTATATTAACTCAGATATAGTAGTATTCACCACCACCTCACGGTAGCAAGATCCTATATCAAAGTGAATATATAGAGATATATAGGAAGTATTGAAACATACTCTACAAGTATAGTGATGGTATACAGTATTCTTCACTCGATACTCTATAAGGCTCTTTCTCATCAGAGACAACAGTATAAGAAAAAATCAATCTCTCAATAAACTAGAGCAAGCTACGAGAGAAAGAGAATAGTATCAATTACTGAGATGACTAGGAGCTCAATTTTTCGTACCGCGAGTGAAATAGTATTAACAATAACATGTAGATGTTAATATTAGAGGGATCATAAACCCTCATTTGCAAAAAGCAGACGCAATAGCCTACGGGAAAAGGACTACTACCACTTTGAACGCCTTGTAAAATTAGTTATTAGTATCGGAAAATCGTAATAGAGAGAGACATAAAAGTGCACATATATACACACAATGAACTTTGCATCACATACAAACATATATATATATATGATATTTAGAGAGATCATTGTCTGTTAGTTAGGTACTAGTTAAAATAAAGACTTTTCTATAAATTTCTTTTTTTTTAAGATAGAACAATTATTGTGGAATTCATATTTTTAGTTGGTCTTTCGCAGATATGTCGCAGCGTCATCGTCGCCTCTGCCTGGGACACGTATACGAGCTAGAACTAATTCCCCCTCCGGGAGGGTCTCCGAAAACTGCGCCCGCTATTGAATATTGCAGCATGTAGCAGAGAGCTATTACTTATTCACTGTCCCATACGCGCCCTGAAAGAGTGTTATTCAAGACAAGAACGTCCCCACCCGGGCCCTCCGATGTCATACGAACCCGCTAAAGCAAATTAAATGACAAACCCCGTCTATCAATACCATCGAGGTACGTAAATAATACTGATTCCTGTATATGAATGCCGTTTGGATAACAGTTTCCGTTCGGATCTAACCTCCCGTATCACTATGTTCTTCTCGACATTTACCGGTTTCTGAGCTCCCCTAAGCACTTTAAGATTCTATCAATGAGCTAAAAATATCATCGTATTGGTGCTAAATATAAAAATTTATTGAAGGATGGACCATATGTGATGTAATCTCATCCGTAACAGATTACATACCCCTCGTCCCCCAATAAGGGGACCCCACCCCCCTTCATACAATTAAATATTGACGTATAGAAGACAAACTCAGGAGACAGGAGATAGAGGTAAGTCGGCGTCGTATACTAGTAGTTGGAAGTTATTCAGGACTTCGAGATACTCACTGAGGCGACACCTCCCCGCACACGCGAAAGAATACAACTCCCAGTGTAGATAATTAAATATTATGTTTTATTACATTAATAAAATGTAAGCAAATGACTTCCAGAATAAGCTATGACATACAGCAGAACGAAGGAGAAGAGTAAAGTTTTCAAGAGAATATAATGATAGGAGTATTTTACAAGAGTAGACGCACTAAAAGAAATGGTAACGCAGAGAAATGCCAAATACAGATTAGATTCGCTAGTGCTGCCCGTAATAGCCCATGCTAGACTCACTCGGAATTGGAGGAACCTGTCGGTGCCTAGTTATAAACATTCGTATACAACAATATGTTTGCCTCGGCCTTTAGAAAGCTGGCCATGTCTTTAATATATAGGTAATTGGATCGAGAATAGATTATTACTGAATAATATGTTTTCAAGATAACACATCAAAGAAATAAAAATAAAAACATAAAATAAATAAATAAATAAAACAAAATTTCATTTACATTTTTTTGTTTATTAAAATATACAAATTTTACGATTTACAATTCATCCTAATAAAGCAGAGTAAATCATCTAAATCTATAACCACTCAATCCAAACCTCCCTCCTGTATCACAGTTATGTTATCTTAATTAGAATCAATGATTAAGTTCAAATATTATTTACCATAATAAAATTGTAACTTATATTACATATTACCACTAAAGCGTAAATCACTAAATCAAACCCAACATCAACCTCCTCATACCTGACTACTATCTAATGATGATATTCTAATATAAGATTCTATGTATGTTATTATCCATAAGTCTAAAATTAATTAGCTCATATTTAGAGTAAACCCGTATACATGTATCAATAATCTCCAAAAAGACAGTAATACGCTTATATTATTCCTTACTATAAATATCATACAAATTTAAAACCTACTATTTATAGCTTCTAAATGAATTTCCAAGTATACCTCACCTAACTGATATAACCATCTGTTATCTAACCTTTAGCTATGTGAAATCTGGAACATTCACGTGAAATAAACACACATTGATAAATTAACAATAACACCTTTATCATGAATTAATAATTCACAATAAGATTCGATCTAGCGCCCATAACTAAAATGCTCTCGAGGGCTAAGATTAGTCCCCATTTCCAATTAAAAAACGTCCATTTCTAACACCTATCGCCTATTCGGTCCTTGTCCCGTCAATTTCATCCATATTATCATAGTGAGAATGTCTAATATATTGACAATTATGATTGACCAAGGAGTCACCAGACAAATTATAATAACAAAAATAAGACGTTTATTACCATACCCCAAATTACTGGAATATAATCACATCAAACCACACATAATCCAATTCCTGCCCAAACCACCTTCAACCATGTCGCTGAGCCAACCTATTGAGATTTAGTGATAGATATGGAGTCAACCAGGTTTTCTCCAACTATTGTATAAGCGTTAACATACCCTAAAGCTAGTAAATCACATAATATAATCAAACCACTATCACAACCTACCTCCTGATCCCATCTTATCTAAATTGATCTATTGATTAAGGTAATATATGCTTTTACTAAAAGATTTTAAACGTGTTTTAACAACCCTTAAAAATAGTATATATTCAATAAAATCATATAACTTACCATCCAGCCAGCATCCGACCTCCCTTCCTGATTCCATCCTGATATCTTAATTTATTAATCTATTTGGTCCTTAATTGAACTCAATTAATTACGATTAAACGATGTAAGTAACATTTATGAGAATTAATAACATTAACCATTAAAATCTAAGTTCTTTATTATACGAAAACTATACAATCAATATACATATGTTATATACGTTCAACAAAAGTAATATCCAACATTATAACCACATCATGATATATAGACATCAACAGCACACAAAAAATCTTAACGAAGTCAGCACCCAACAACCGCAATACCCTATCAAGCAGCATAACTTAAAGCAGGATAAAACTGTTAACGTTAAACAAACCAGAGGTTACAAACATTGTTCTAAAGAAAGTAAAGAATAATAATTATTGCAAGAAACTGTAAAAAGAAAAAAACAAATACTACAAACACTAACTAACCACAGAGTCATCAACATGACCAAAAGAACATCATCCTCATTCTCCAAAGTCAAGAAACAATAAGTAGGAGGAAAACTACATAAACGAATAAGTAATAAAAATAACTAAAAATAAAAATATACAATCAAAATAAATGGCTATTTTATATTTATTTACACTGACTAGCATATCAACGAAATATACTACTATAACCTAAGTATGCCCTAAACTTTAGTCAATATATTCGCTGAAGCAAATTATAAATATTTTAAATAAATATTTTGGCGCCCACACATAGTTTTGATACTGCAAACATCAATCTATAATTAATTTTAAATATATATAGTATATAGATATATATATATATATATATCATATATATAGATATTAAATATATTATTACATACGTATAGCAATTATTAAGGTACTCGCTAAGCCGACCGGGAACACAGGTAGGGTAACCTATTCTCATATACCCCGTTAAGGTATAAGATGCGGGAGGATAATACCCCCCTAACTAACCACAATATACCAAAGACGTATAGGTATTCCGAAAGACCACTCCTCGTAAGGTAGGAATATAGTCACTATACCCTCAGTAGTCCCCGAGGCCGAAGAACCCGTCATCTGCCATCATATTGCGTATTATAACCCTGGGGTATAATCATTAAGCCCTTAAGATCACACCAATTCAACCCGATCAGTAGATCCTAGCAATATTCATATAAATATGTTATAACAACGAAAAATACAAAAAAGAATGAAACAAAGAAAAAATTCACATTAAAGGAAAGAGATCTCTATATAACATTCAACTCAGTATTCTCCTATATTTAGATACTAATATGCTATATATTTTCCCTTCTTTGTAGCATAGCAATCTTCTCGACTTAAACAAGAATGTGATGTACGAGATTCACCTACCAAAGTTTAAAAATGGATCCGATTGTGTCATGATATTCAATTTCGAAAACAAATATTGTTTACTGAAACGAAGAGGCCTACCACTAATAATGAGCAATAACTATTATGAGTATCCTAAATATCAAGACAATATGATTCATGTGAAGAGTAAGAGCACACTCATGTTTATACTAGGCGACCCGCAAGTAGTAAGATAGATAAGAGAGATCACACTTTGTCATCGACTTATCTGCCCCATAGTATAATACTCTATATATAATATATTAAGATATGACATCAAAATACAACTTCGACAGAGAAATAGAGTAACGGGTCAACGGGGAATTAGAAAGTATTGGACAGATATATTGATATAGTACTCTTAGCTACTTATATATAAGCCTTATCTATACATATTACCTTAAATGGAGATTGTAATATACTCGTACATATCTTCACCTCCGCACTAATTATACGCGCGCTAATCTCAGTCAAATGGTATTCCGCAATCAAGAGCTCTTATATAACTTGAGCTATTAGACATGATGCTATTGGAAAGAAATAATGAGAATTCTAACAGCAAATCTGAAACAAGTTCGGTTTATTACACCCGTCACTATTAGCAAGACGACCATTTTGCATCCAGATTTGAATATGAGTCTCCAAGGAACAAATTCCACTATTCTGTCAGTCTCTAAGAAATTAATATATGTTGCTGTTACAGTTGAGACATTAGATGCCGTCAAGAGAATAGAAAGGTTGAGAGAAGGTGTTTAATGAGAGGAGTAAGTATATAATATAGCAAGAATTGATATAATTTTATTAAAATGAAGCTTATGAATTCACAAGAATAGCGGTTTATAGCACACTGAGAAATTCCACCACAATCGGCAGTATAAAGAATATGAGAAATTTTGAAAAATAACTGTATTAGCATAGAGACCTCCCGCAACAACTCCAAGATACAACGCAAGGCAGAGCACATTGAAATAATTTAGTATAAGTAGATAAAATAGATAAGAGATGACCCAAATAAATACCCGTGAGACTATCCCCAAGATTGAAATAACAAAAAGTAATAATTACTATCATAAATCCGAAAAAAACAAATAACATAATAAGTAAATTAACATGATATCAAAATAAAAACACATAATAATGAATAATAAATAATCATGATAAAATAAAAATAAATTATTATTATATTAATATTATTATTAATACTACCACAATAACTAAATAAATGATCAAAGAGTTGAATTCCATCAACATAGATTTAAATGAAACTATACTGAAGAAAAAACTATATTATCATTAGAAAGCATTAATAGCTGAAAGAAGAAAGACAAAGAGAATGTATAGTTTCAACTAAGTAATTAATATAACAGTCTTATAGATTTGTCATATCTCTCTTCACGAAAACCTAAGTTTAGACTTATTGTCAACCAACATAGCCTACCGGAAATAAAAAGTGTAGAATTATTAAATATTAAAATATTGTTAAAAGTGTAAATATTATATTATAATAAATTAAAATTATTCTAGTCTTTTGTTCAAGTTATAGCAATATAACGATGAATAAACACAACATCTATACACAACTTCCCCAGAGTACAAATATATGGCAGACCTAACCAGTATGCCAATATCAATCCATTGAGTGAGTAGTCGGAATCTAATCTAGGAGTTACATAATCTATGAGAGTCTATTATATATGCTACTAAAATCGACTCTGGTACGTGTCGATGGTATAAGCGGTAGATATCACGAGTATGTTTAAAAAATCGACCTAGTGAGTACGGAAGTCGGGGATACAGTATTCTCGACTCTACCACATACACCTGGGTATAGATAAATACTTATAATTTATGGATATTTATAATATAAAATAGTATAATATACCAAATATTCAGTTCTAATATAGTATATAAATACAAAGAACAGTTTCTCTAAAAAATAATATTAACTTTTTAAATCCTTTCACCTTAAGATAATATCTTAAAAAGTTAATCCCATTAAAAAGTTAAATATAAACCTCTTGAGAGTTGAGGTAATTAACACTTTTAGTGTAAAATATTATTATTGTTCAAAAAGAACCATCAGTACTAATATACATTAAGAAAATCACTTAGCAATTTAAAGCCTTTAAATAGTATAATAAATATAAATATGAATCTATATAATATTACTAAATTAATATGAATATATAAATAATCAAATAGATATATATTTAATCTAAGATTATATAATAAGCTACATATAGATGAACTTTTGTAATATAATAAATGCTTTTGTACATATGGACATTATAGTCGTATAAGAAGAAAAAACATTTACAGTTAAATGATAACTGGAACATATTTTAGAAGCTATAATACACCTTTAAAGTCTACTCTTATATATAGTTATATAATTATAATATTTATATCACTAAAACATATAACTATATTTAGTTATATAAGTAAGAGTAAAAGCTGATTAATACAACACGAAATCTCAGAATCACAATTATTAGCACACTGATACCTGTCTGCATCAACATCCACCGCGGTTTCTACGGTATTGATGTATAAAGGCACCACTGCTCATATAAAAAACATATATAATATTGTCCTCACACATATATAAAGCTAAGACATAGCATATCACAACCAAACTAAAGAAATAAATTAATTCAATACATACAGCTATATACCTATAACACACTCTTAGAGCAGCATATCTTTCACAAACATATTAAAACAACATAGTACAGTGGGCTAGTTATAATCCATTTTACCAAAAGTTCTAAAAAGTATGTAATATCGTCATTACCTCTCTTCCTCCGAAGAAGGCAACACCACCAAGCAACTTTATCACCTTTCGGTCATTGATAATACCCCCATCCCTCTCGCGAGAGTCTATTTAGGTGACCAAGGATCCAACACACACACGCTTGCAAAGAGAAAGCTGCCACATATGTCCCCCCAACAGGGCATCACTTGCGTTATTCTCTTGCGGAGTAAGGCTGTCAGCTTTAGATACTCTTGGTTAATGAAAACTGTTATTCGTAAGTTAGGTACCAGAATGTAAATATACTATGACATCTGAACGGGAACTGATTTGATTAGAGAAAATTATGGTTTTTGTAGATATTACCTGTGTTAACTGAGCGAAATAAGTGTTAGAAACGTTGAGCCAGGTTAAGTTTTTGTTGAATAAGGTTAGGATTTGCCATAGACTTTTGCTAATGTCTACGTTTATTCATAGATTCAAATGATGTTATACTCGAAACACGAGTACACTTGAAGATAGGTGTCAATTCATAGTTCCAAAGATCGTGCGCATCTTGATAGGATTGGTTCACTCTTTTAAGGGATTTGTAATAATACCTTTACCTTCAAATATGCTCGAAAAGTTGGAACATATCGAGTATTGTATGACTGTTAGCTAGTTTACCTGATCAGTAGGGAATTTTTCAGGATGTAGTCTGATTATTCATTACGCGAGTAGTAGCTGTTTGCATTTGATAATTATAATCCTATTCGATTATGATTTGTAGCATTTAATGATGCTAAAACTTTTTTGGTAGCAATAATATTCGTATAGTAGTATATCAAAGAAACTATTTTATAGTTATGTTTGTCCAAAATGATTACTTGAATCATGACTTGGATATCATAGCTCAATAAATCACAGCGGTTGACGGGTACGGACTGCCGAGTGGTCCGAAAAAATGTGTTAGTTGATTCAATAAGATATATATTATATTTATACTCTATTAAAATCAGGTAAAATGATACATTCTTCACACTGTTGAATATATTTCACTCATATTAATTTATTGTTCATCCATATGTATAGGATAACAATCTCATATTATTTCTTTGTTATGTATGAGTTCAAAACATGATGTCTGTAGCTCCATGAGTTTGTACAAGTCCAACATATTATATTATCGTCTGGGGAATTTAAATTATATATTTAATATACAAACTATATTATGCTATTAACTATATTTTTAATATAAACAAATAATTACAGGTCACAAGAACAGAAAGGAGAGACAAATAAGAAAACATAATTATGTAACGTCCTCATTCACTAGTACCATACCTCTATTCCAGTTTAATTAATAAATGATTATATTCATTATGCTATAAAACTTACGCTTAAATATTACAAGTTAAATGATAGTAACAAAGCAGCAATGAATATCGTTTCAGAGTTGATGATGCACTAGAAAAAGTGGAATAGTTACGTTTTACGAAAAGTTTAGTACTTGGTACTGTTTTAAGGCGGAAGTTTGTTAATGCTAGTGGTTTATTCGTACGTATGGTGTTAGGTTTGTCGTTGTACCATTATATTCTTAGTTCATTTATGTGGTCGTGCCCTGCCGCGA
>JABUQX010099579.1:0-12500 GCA_015478945.1 Trachelipus rathkii
AAGAAGATAGATATCGCAATGCCCCCATCGGGTCCGATTCAAAGTGCAGAAAACCACATAGGGCAAGATGGGAAGATGTTGGAGAGAAAGTATTAAAATTAAAAGATATAAGGTTGTGCTCCAGATTTACGATAGGAGCGAAGTGGTGTATGTTATAGAGAGAAGGACTAGTGGTGGAAACCAAGTTCAAGTGGTTGTTCAAAGAATCGGTCGACGATCAGTAATTGTGTGTACGGTTTTCTTTATTAGTTGTTCCAAATCGTTGAGAATACTGATTATTCGGCCTCCTCCCCACCTTAAATCAGTATGAGAGGAAACACACAATTCAAGTTGTTGTGTACATTGAAGATCCCCAAAAAAGAGGAACTCTCAGTATTTGGATGAGAAGATCTAACATTCTCGTGAGAAGTGGTAAGGTAATTAAAAAAAAGGCATGAAAATTTTTTCTGCTAGGAGAACAGTAGCAAAGCACAATATATTATTGTAGTAGAAAGGAAGAAAGATTTTAAGCCACAGAACACGAAGTAGAAGATTCGAGATTCCCGAGACGTGTTTGTAGGAGTGTTTAATATTACGTAACACAATACTCCACCTTCAGACGGAAAATTAATAAAATAAGTTATGCTAGGACTATTAGATAAACGGTTAAAGGAGAATTTCTTAAAGCATCTGTCTCTCAGCAGAGCATAAAATTAGGGTTAGAGTTAGAGAGGTGGTATTCCCCGGATGCAGAGTTTTGAGATCATTTAGTGAGTTGTAATGTCAAAAGAAAGCCAGCTGTGCAAATCCGCTATCATACACACGCACACCCAAATCACAAAAAAAAAAAAAAAAAAAAAAAAAAAAAAACAGACCAGAAACCAAGAAATGAGGAGAAATTATTCGTACGCTAAACCTAAATTTAAAACCTGAAATTTTAAAACTGTAAAACCTATTTAGAGCAAATATCAAAAATATGAATAATTCCAAAAGTTTAAATACCGCGGCACTCACACGCTCTCACGAAATGCGTACAAAAAAAAAGAAAAAAATACTATGATCAACTAAAAAAGTAAAAAAGTAAAATCTGTATAAATTATAATAAATGGCTGTCCATAGGGTAAATGTTCGCTAACGCCTCAAGTGTGGAGAAACGCAAAAAACCAGTTAAAAGGAATCGGGAAAAAACCAAAAAACATAACTAGGATCTGAGCATCATATCGAAGTAGATTTTATTATTGATTCTAAAAGTTTCTCATAATTAATTTTTCACTTTCCAAAAATAAAAGTATCGGCGTTAAGTATCGCCATATTAACCGTTATACCGATATCCGATACGCCGATACCCACAAAAATGGCGCGAAGCTACCGATCCGATACTATCCGGTACAAAACATCCTAATATATATATATATAGTATAATATATAATAATTATATATATATAATATATATATATATAAATATATTATATCTATAGTATATATATTACAGTTGTCACAACCACTCACGGGCAGAGCCCCTTTTCAAGGAGGGGCTTGCACTAGAATCTTTTCAGGGTATAGAGCACCTTTTCAAAGGCTTACAGACGCAGGCTTTTGAAGTGCGGGAGATTAAAATCAGTTGGAAACACAGAAGATGGATAGAGGAGTGTCCACAGAACAGAAGTGGCAGGAAAGAAGAAGCCGCGCAGCCAACTATCCCTGAGTTTACCAATATTCCACGACAACGTCGGTGCGCGAAACAGAGCACCCCTTCTGCCTACGCGGGCGTCGTAAGGTGGTGGTAGCAGTGTTAAGTTCCCTTCGAATATAATATATATGATACTATATATAATATTTAATATTATATAGTATATAGTATAAAGTTATTATATTATATATATATATATATATTATATATCAATTATATATATGATATATAATATATGAGGGTGACTGTAGACACTAGTCTCTAATTCTTTAGATTTAAGCAAAGTTTGTTCGCCCAAAATTTTCCAATGAAAGATTATTTATTTTTGCAATTTTTACAGTACATTGGCAAATTGAGGGTGAATCCAATCTTTTTCTTCATAGCAAAGTTACTTAGTTTTTAACTTAGTTTTTGTATTGGACTAATCTTCTTCTGTCTTTCGCAGTTCAGTTTAGTATTTATAAACTCATATCATAAACATAGTTGTTATGGTAATACCCATAAAAAAGTTATTAGAAATTTCATATTTAAATTTAATGGGATATATCATTGAAGGTTAGTGAATACTGTTTCCTAAATTTATGATAGTTATAACTTGAATTACCTAGCTGAATATAATGAACATAATATAATGATTCATACCACTACTTACCACTATATATTAAGCTACTTGCGGAAACGCCTTCTTCTTTGAAGTCATCACAATAAGACCCTCTTTGACCATATTATGTTAGGGTAAGGAATCTTTCTATCTTCTTTAAACATTCTTTGATAATTTGATATTGATAAAATAAACTATTAAAATAATTTAAATAAATAACATAATAACTTTCAAGTAATAAATCTAATTCCTGTAAATCTTTGCAGGGTTTTATTTTGTGGTGTTTATTTTGCGGTTTCATATTTATTTCTCAAGAGGCCATTTCAAGACCCATCTTATTTTAGATTAAATCTCCTGGTCTAGAGTGGACAAGACCAAATCTTATTTTAGGGTCATATTCATATTATACAAGACCCACCTTATCTCAAGAACCTTATTATTCCCAGGCAAAAATTGCTTTCCCAAGAAAACTTAAATGTGGACATACCAAGTGTCATTTTCCCAACCTTAATAGTGAGGCAATAATAATTGCCATTGTGCTTTAATGGTTTCCATCCACTCTCATAAACTCCCTTAAGCGTTACAACGCATGATCACCCCATTGTTGTTATGAAAGTGACCTCACCTCAAGAAGAATTAAATAAAATATAAGTTAAGCAAGCTTAACCCTTTTGAAAAATAACTATTGTTTAATAGTGCCTATAATCTAATTATTATTATAATCATAATAATCAAGCTATTTTAATAGTTACCATAAGATTAATATAAGTATTATAATCATAATTCTAAATATAAGAAAGTCCATTTTCCATGACATTGTAATTAGTGATTGTTTCTTAACTAATTTAAATCAATCTACTCTTAAGAATATCATAATAAATCCTATCAGAGTGGTTATTCATCTGTGATGACCATCTCTCTCTAACATTTTCTAATTCTGAGATTTACATAAAGTCTCCTCATGAAATACCGAGATAATTCCAGTATTTCCTACACACTAAATTTTAGTTTATAAAATATTATGTGTTTCGGTATTTTTACATTAGTAATATAGGTTTTATAGTCCTGTAGCCATAGAACTTATAAAGTCCTCATTTCCACTGGAGTAAGTAAACTATTTATTTTACTTCTTCTTTTCTTCTCCTTTGTCCTAAAGTACCTACTCTATAACTATACCTAGATATCACATCCACTAAATTAGCGACCAGCATAACAAGGTCCTCCAAATGTATTACAGCGTTGGACATAATTGTTTCACCTAACGGGACAGCAGGCACTCTTCTCGTACTTACAGTTCGGCATGGGTGTTGTCTCATAATATCACAACAGGTACTACCTTGTTATTAAATCATAATTTCATAAATTTTTCTTTTCTTCTTTTTCCTCATTCTCGCTGGGAGTAATGTAGCCAATATTTAATCCATTGAAACATTACTTACTTGCTCCACACATAAATACAAGAAATTAAGGTGCGCCCGAACAGGGACTGTGTTTGAGTTCCTGCGCTAAGCCACTGGATTGTGATATTGATCACTTCGTTATTCGTCGCGTCACAACACACAACATTGTATTTTCATATAATTTGCTTCATATACCCGAAGAAATTTCAGAACAAATCCTTATTCAGGATCATACAATCATAAAACATTTTGCTATTCTTAAACTATTAGTTTAGTCCTTACTAGGTAGAATAGTATAGTTATAGATATAATTAATTAATTGAAAATTGCATTAAAACTATAAACTATAAAATGGATATCTCACCAGATAACCCCATTACCCAATTTAACTCTCACGGGGATCATAAACCAATGAATCCACCCTTAAAACTGGACAATTTGCTCATAGATTTTGAAGAGCAATCTCCTATTAGTCCTGTTTTACCTCCCATATCATGATTACAACACCCCCAATTTAACATTATCATGATTCTCCTGATCCCCAACTTGTAGCTCTGGCCCATAATCAAACAAAGTAAAATTGACATGCAGAAAAGCTGTTGGGCACTGACACAGTTACTCAATACCTTCACACAACATCTACCCAGAATATCTAACGTACGACCGGGGAATATAAGGTTGGGAATGGGAAGAAATTTATTTCATACTTAGAGGATTTTGAAGGCTTACTCGCGGCTCAATTCCGCTAATGTATATCATCAATGGTTACATTGTCTTGGCAGTCAATTACAGGGTAAATTTCTCCATTCTATCGTCAAGTCACTAAAAAAAATGATACAGATTACTTCTCTGTACGAGAGACTCTCATCCAATGGTATGAGGACGAGGAGAAACACATGAACGCTTACTATGTAAAAACATATAAACTGCCCGTAGACATAAAATTGAGAGTATTCGTGAGTTTTTGCTACGCACGGTTAGAACGCTTGGTCAGTTCGTGCTTACATGCTTAGACATGAGCGGGGCAGCGAAATCTCTCGCACACTGATTTCTTGATAATTTAACTGTAGAGCAAGGGTCAGAAGATATATACATCAAAAGGGGGGCAGAATAATACCGTTTCGTACTCCTTGAACATAGTGGGATATGCTGACATGCTATATTCAGATTACACAGAATATCTTAACTATTATATACTTCCACACATAACTCTTCTACCCCCCAGAATAAAAGAACATTCATATAAGAATCACACACAGACTTATTATCATTCTAAGACCCAAGTTCATACTTCTTCCCCTAAAAATCATAGTGGTAATCGTTATCATCAACCTTCTCTTCTTAAAAATCAACGAACCTTTCATCATAAAAGATCACACAACCTAAATCCGGTTGAGCGCAAAGCATTGCTGTGTGAATTTTGTAAAAAGGTCGGTCACCAAATACACAATTGCTACAAATATTTGGGGATTTGTAGTTATTGTCGAAAACCAGGTCATGTAAAATCTGAGTGCTGATCTCGTAAATCCCATAAATTACCTCCAACATCTTCTCCCCCGAATGTTCGTAAGGCTATCTGTCCTTTTTGTAGTGGTCCCCATCCTGGGATGAAATGTCCTCAACGTGTTAAACCACACTTAATGTCTGACCTTCAAAGTCATACTACACGAAGATTTTCTAATTCTCATACACTTAGTTCTTCCAATGAACACTCTCCTATTAAAGCTATTAAAGCTACTGAAATAAAAACTGAATGTTACAGAAAATCTCCTCCAGGAATTGAACCAAGTCCAAGTCAACGGAACGAGTGTCCGTTGTCTCCTCGTCAGTCTCACGATTCTAATTCTAAGTTATTTAACCCTTGTTTTCCTAATACTAATGTACCTAACCAAGATTTATCTAAAACTAATTTACCTAATCCTTGCGTAACTAATAAGTATTTACCAAACTCTTGTGTACCTAATCCTAAATTACCTAACCTGGATTTACACACACCCTATTGTCCTCCTTTAAAACCATTAAGTTCACCAGTTGTAAGTAGCCCACCTGTGGAGAAAATGATCTAGACAGAAGTTCTGACTGATAGAGTCTGGAAGGCAAACAAAAGGGGAGAGACTCGTAACAAGCAGTATATTATGTCAAAAGGTGAGCTAAAGTGACTTTTTATATGAAATGAAAAGTCCACAAGGTGGTTTATAGATCGTATTTTTGATGAAAAATACTAATTTAAATAATTGGTTTTGAAATTATCAAAGTAATACCAAAAGGTAGTTAAAATAATTATTTATAATGCATGGGGAATTTAAAATAATATAAATTCTTCGAATCCTGTCCTATTCTGTCATTTCCGATTCTTTTCCAAATTCTCCTCATACTGAACCTTCTACTATCGTTTAACGTAAAAGTTCACAAACTATTTATATAGCATAGTATAAAGAAACCTTTCTCTTGCTCTTTATATCTTTGTTTCATAAAGGTCATATAGCTATTATACCTTAAAACAAAAATATATATATATGCCGCCCCACTGACTAATATTATACGGTATATATGTATCTATATAATATAGACATATAAAATTTATTATGTTAAATATAAAATTTTGATATTCATTAATCTAATATTCTTTTCTTTTCTCGGAGACAAAGTTTTATGGCATTTTGTGATTTGACACCGCCAAGAATTGTAATGAAATGTACTGATGAAATTGACATTAATAAATTCTATATCTTTTGTTTTTGAGTTTCAGCGGAAGAAGAAGAGGAACTCGCATTATTCCAACTGTACACTATCTGTCCTGTCCTATTTGGAAAAAGCAGCTAATATTTATTAGTGGTTCTTGGGCAGGATATTAAGTACCATAACAATAACATATGTAGTTCTTGGAATTTAATTTAAAATAATTGTAGAAATAACATAGAAATGTAGCAAAGTAATCTAATTTCTATGTTCATGTAGTATATACTTAACACTTTGCTGTACTACCCTTTTCTCTGCCTAATAACACTGGGTTTAAGCTCCGTTATATTCATCACCGTCGAAAATAAAGGTGGGGGTTAGGCTTAGTCGGAAGAATGTAGGGTGACTGTAGACACTAGTCTCTAATTCTTTAGATTTAAGCAAAGTGTTTGTTCGGTGCCAAACTTTTCCACCTGAAAGATTATTTATTTTTCAATAAATAACACAGTAGCATTGGCACATTGAGGGTGAATCAATTTTTCTTTAACATAGTATGTACCAATTTAGTTTTTTACTATGTATGATCTTAAATCTTCTTTCTGTCTTTTCATTCAGTTTAATATTTATTACCATATCATAAACTATATTGTTGTATTGGTAATAACCCATAAAAAATTATTATATAATTCTATATGTTAAATTAATGGATATATATTCATGAAGGTAGTGATACTGTTTCTAAATTATATAGTTATAACTTGAATTCTAGCTGATATAAGGAACCTAATACAGATTCTATCAATACTTACACTATAATACAGCCTACTTGCGGAAACCCTTCTTCTTTGAAGTCATCAAGCCCATAAGAACCCTCTTTGACATATTTATAGTTAGGGTAAAGGAATCTTTCTACTTTTTTAAACTCCCTTTCGAAATAATTGATTGATAAAATAAACTATTAGATAATTTAAATAAATAACATAATAAACTTTTCAGTGAATAATATAAACATTCTTGTAATGTTTTGCGAGGGTCTTTATTTTGGTGGTTTTTTATTTTGCGGTTTTCATAATTTATTTCTCAAGAGGCCATCTCAAGACCCATCTTATTTTAGATTAAATCTCCTGGTCTAGAGTGGACAAGACCAAATCTTATTTTAGGGTCATATTCATATTATACAAGACCCACCTTATCTCAAGAACCTTATTATTCCAAAAATTGCTTTCCCAAGAAAACTTAAATGTGGACATACCAACTGTCAATTTTTCCGAACCTTAATATGGAGGCAAATAATAATATTGCCATTGTGTTTAATTGGTTTCATCCCCTCTCAATAAACTCCTTAAGCGTTACATTGACATGATCACCGCTTGTTGTTATGAACAGTGACTCACTCAAGAAGAATTAAATTAAATTGATAAAGTTAAGCAAGCTTAACCTTTTGAAATATAATGTTTAATAGTGCCTATAATCTAATTATTATTATAAGCATAATAGTCCAAGCTATTTTAATAGTACGATAAGATTAATACTAAGTATTATAATCCATAATTCTAATATAAGATTCATTCCCTTTTCTATTTCATTTAATTAGTGATTGTTTCTTAACTAATTTAACAATCACTCTTAAGAAAAGAATATAATAATTCCTATCAGAGTGGTTTATCGTTTGTGATAAGATCTCTAAAACCCTTTTCAACTTCTGAAGATTTTACATAAATCTCCTCATGAAATACCGAGATAATTCCAGTATTTCCTACACACAACTTTTTGTTTAAGTTATAAAATATGTATGGTTCGGGTAATTTTTTTCACTTTGTATATAGTTTATAGTCGCGTACATAGAACCTATAATAAAGTCCTCATTTTCAACTGAGTAATAAACCTATTATTTACTTTCTTTCTCTTCTCTGCCTTTGTCTAAAGGTACACTCTAAACATCCTAATCTCACAATCCACTATCAGCGTACGAGCATAACCAAGGTCCCCTCAAATGTTCAGCGTTGGACATTTGTTTCATGCTAACGGACATCAGGTCACTCTTCTCGACTTACCAGTTCGCAGTGGTGTGTCTTTGTCTTAATAATTAACAACAGGTACTTACCTTGTTATTAAATCATAATTTTAAAATTTCTTTTCTTCTTTTCTCATTCTTCGCTGGGAGTAAGTAAGCCAATTTATTCATTGAACACATTACTTTACTCTCACCACATATAATATATTATATATATATATATATATATATAGTATATATATTATAATATATAATATAGTATATATATATATAATCCTTACTTGAAGGTAAAAACTATAATTAAACTGGTCTGGTCTGGAGTCTGGCTAGAGAACTACGCTCTGCTACCAGTTGAAAATAAAATTATACAAGCACGCTATACTCACAATAGATGATATTGTGTTCGAATATTCTTCTGATGGCTTCCTCGAGATTGGATTGAAATAGATCTTATGATGTCGCAAAAAAGAAATGCATAGATATATATTTAATGATATGAACAATAAAAGTGAATATTATGAATAATTAGTTAAATGGTTATGATAATATAGTTATATATATAAATAGATATATATATACAAAGTACTACGACAAAGAACTAAAAAGAAAATTACATACAAGTTGCACAGGATCCCCTGTGCACAGCGTACCCTTTGAAACAAGTTATGCAACCTTATTTCCCCCCTTAATAACAAAGAACCTGAGAATGAAATATAGACTAAATATAATCAGAATGCAAAGTTTATCTTTGTATGATAATACTATTGGCAAACCAATAGTTTTTGGGGAAACTTTATACGTTTTACTACAACTATGGCCATTGCAATAAAATTTAAATTTTTCTCCAACTCTTACTATTGAACATTCTTTTAAAGATTTATCACATCTCTTTTCTTGCAAAATTAGGTTGAAAATTTCTAAAAAAAACTAGCAAACTTCAATCGTTTTGGCATATATCAAACAAATCACTTACATTAATTTCTAAAGTTTACGCTGACAACTCCACTTAACGCAACCGATGCATATAAACTTTGAACATAGACTGATCCGATTTTTTTTATTTTATCATATGTTACAAATAATCGATTTACAACTAATCGATTTAATATTACAATATCAATATATCGTTAATTCCCAAAAAATATCGAGTGGACTTAGTTTTTATTTTTCTGCTGCCGAAAGGTAACATTAAGCCTATATATATATATATATATATATATATATATATATATATATATATATATATATATATATATATATATATATATATATATATATATATATATATATATATCACAGACTGCCGGATATCCAGTATCCAGTTTTAACTCCCAGCCGGATATCCAGTAAATTCACTATCCAGCCCATCCCTAGTTTTAATACACTACTTACATGAACTTTAGTGCGAACTGCACCACAATTACCATATATATATATATATATATATATATATATATATATATATATAATATATATATATATATATTATATATAGAAGAGCCACAATCCATATAAAAATTTTTAACTTTGAGATTCTGTAACTTTTTTCCCTGAAAATTTCGTTTATTTATTTTTTATTATTCTTCTCATTATTTATTTAGAGTATATTCTGATTTTTATAAAAATCGGGGGTGAAGCCCTTCTGCGCCACTATTACCAAATACTTAGTTATATTATGTAAATATATTAATTAAAATCAATTGTTTTGCATAACCTGGGAATCGCTGGCTAGATCCTAGAACCTAGTTTAATTAATATAGCAACAAGTAGGCTAGCCTTCAATTTCCGTATGATCATGGGGAATTTTATTAAATATTTTGCAGAATTAAAGCTTAAGCAGACCACTAACTTTTGCTTTATCAAAAAACTATGAAACTCATGATTCACATCTTTGACTTTATAAATCCTTACCCAATATTGGCTTTAGATAATAATCAGAATTTTTTTTCTTCTTCTTCTTCTTCCTTTTGCTGCTTTTCCAATAGCAATGAGCCAAAGACCAAAAGTTCCACAGTTTATGGAACTACACAGTTTGATCATTTACACTCGTGAAATTGTTTCTTTTTAGTTGCGTTCCTGCGGACTTTTCGAAGTAGTAAGGATTAACATGTATGATTAGGCTGAACATATTAAAAAACTAGAACATTAAAAATATAGAGATAGTAAGAAGCCACATGGGTCATTCGAGATTGTCCCAGTCAACATAACAGAACCAATCGCCAAACAAAGCACCCTAGGGGCTAGGGCTTGTCAACAGGGATGGCACGAAAAATATCAAATGAAAAAAATCAACTGATTTTTTTACTTGATTTTTTTTATAACGAAATCATGATTTTTTTTATTTTATTGAATTTTTTGATTTATATATATATATATATATATATATATATAATATATATATATATTATTATAAATATATATATATATATATATTATATTATATATATATATATATATATATATATATATATATATATATATATATATATAATATATATATTTTTTTGTATATTTAAGTGATTTAACTTTCAATAGAAATAAAAAAATAAAATAAAACCAAATATATTATTTAAAGTTTTTTAAATATATATATTTTTTTTCAATTATGCATTGTAACCCGTAAGTCTGCTAACATTCTTAGTGTTGCTGTTTCATTGTTTCCAATTGTAAGATTTTGAACCCAGAGCTAGGGCCTAGGAGTTAAAAATTTGAAAATTAATGCCAGATGCAGACTAATTATGTATATTGTTTGTGTATAATGTTCGTAATAGCATATGCTAGGCCAGTTATTTGAATATTGTCTACAATTTTAGCACACTTATTAGAAAAGACATAGATATGCTGGAGAGGGCGCAACGTAAAGCAACGAGGAGGTAGATTTTTGGCTTTGAGGATAAAAAGACGTGAAGTGTGTCTAGATAGCGCCCATGTGGCTTCTTAAGTTCTTACTGTCTCTATATATTATGGGTTGACTGGGACATCTAGAGGGGCCAATGCGGCTTTTTAATTATTAATTTTTATGGTTGACTGGGACAGTCTAAAAAGACCATGCGGCTTCTTAAGTATTATTCTTATGTATTATGAGTTGACTGGGGACATTGCTGGAGGTGTTGAGGCAGGTTCTAAATTATTATTTTTAATAATATTAATTATTAATAAGTTGTCGGAAAGGTCTAGATAGGCCCATGCGGCTTTTGACTTATTATTATTCTTTATTTTATTTATTGATATTATTATGAATTGACTGGGGCATTCTAGAGTTGCCAATGCGGCTTCTTAATTATTAATTTTTATTGGTTGACTGGGACAGTCAAAGTTTACCCTATTAGGTAAACTTTGGATATATATATATATATATATATATATATATATATATATATATAAAATATATATAAAGATATATATATATAAATTATTTTTATATTTTAAATATATTTAAATATATATATATATATATATATATATATATATATATATATATATATATATATATATATATATATATATAGTATATATAACAAATAAATTTAAAGAGTTTTTATTTCAACTCAAACTTTATTAATGTAAAGAACAAAGTAATTTAAAACCACTAAGAAATAAACAGGGGAATTAAAATTTTTTTTAAAAAAATTAAGAAGTTTACGTTTCGAGACTTTAACTCAGTCTCCTCCTCCGAACTAACAATGAAAATAAATTTAATCTTAACAAAATTAATAAAAACTAAAAATAAAAAGTAAAATTGTATACAAGTATAAAAGAACAAAAGGCGACAAAAAATGATTTACTTTCTAATAAGATGATGTTAAGAATTTAGTTCTTTCAGATAGGTACCTTCTTGTAATTTGATCAAAATTAAAAAATCCCTCAGATATATTGAAATTACACTTAGTAGAAATGAAAAAAGATTCCAGTAATTGATTTAAATTTTTACCTGTAGATTTAAATAAAAAAGTTGTGCCTTCCCAATCGACTATATGATCATTTTGAGATAAATGCCTAAAAATAGCATTACTCTCGTTCCCTCTTCAAACTTCACCTTTATGTTGATCTAATCTAACCTTGAGGGTTTTTAAAGTTTCACCAAAATAAGAGTTCTCACATGAGAAACAAGGAATCTTATAAACTCCACCTGCCACT
>JABUQX010099579.1:17500-27500 GCA_015478945.1 Trachelipus rathkii
CAGCAATTTCACCTAGACTAAATCAGCGACCTCAAGTTACATGCAGTCATCGCTCTATATATATACATATGTTATTACATCTGTATATATATATATATATATATTATATCCTTTTATATATATATATATATATATATATATATATATATATATATATATAAGGAATAAAGGAATTTGCATAGAATAATGAATAGAGATGGTGTTTTTGTAACTGATGAGATGAATAAACTAGTGTGGTGGAACACTTGAAAATCTGCACATAACATTGGCAGTAATGAAGAGGTGATAGTGAATGTGTGTGTGGTTTGATGGTGAAAGGAATAGATATTTTGGGCATGAGGTCATTAGTAAGGAGGGAGGTAATATGTAGAGCGAAAAAGTTGAAGAATGATAAATCTGGGTAGGTATAGATGAAATTACCGGTGAAATGACCAAGAACCAGAGGCGAGATGGTGAGTGATTGAATTTAGTTATGTAACAAAATGTTTATGGAGAGAATAGTTCCGCTGAGGGATTGGAAGAGAGCAGCAATAGTATCCTTTATATAAGGGTAAATGGGGATAAGGTAACTTTGTAGTAGAATTATAGGAATTTGTTTTATTGCGTAGTAGGGATGATATATACTTATATTTTGGTCTAAAGAATGTGCCGAGTGACTGAAGGACTGATTGTGAAGAAAAAAGTGTGCATTATGAAGTGGTAGAGGATGTGTGGATCAAATCTTCTTACATTAAAAAAATGATTGAGAAATGGGAGGAGAAGAATAAATTGTATTTAGGTTTTTTTTGTATTTGCAAACAGGCGAATGAAATGATTAATGAAGCTCCATGGCAGGTGTTATTGATATATGGTGTTGGTAAGCTTCTGAATGGAATCAAAAGTATATATGACGCATAGTAAAGCGTGTGTAAGAATATATGAGTTGAAGTGATTGTTTTAGTATTAATAGCGAAGGTGAGGCAGGGACGTGCTATGTCTTCTTGGTTATTCAATTTGTTTATGGATTAAGTTAAGAAAGAATTAGAGGTGATGCAGGATGGTGCTAGATTCAGGTTGTGGAGTCGCTTTCAAAATTCCAACACCCGACCCACCCTCTTCTAAAACTCACCGACTCCGACTCTGCACCGACTCCAACTCAACTCCGATCCGACTCATTCTAAACCCTACCGACTCCACGACTCGAATGCAACTCCACAATCTCGTTGCTAGAATGAAGGAAAATGAAGAGAGGGAGGGATGCCCTACCCACAGGCGTAGATGACGGCCTTGTGTGGTGAATTTGAGAGGATTGATAAAGATTTGGCGGGTAAAAGGAGATGTTTGAAGATAAATAGTGTGAATAAGAGTAAGTTTATGGTTGTGAGTGAGGACAGTCCTCGGTGTGAAGTTATGCTAGATGGTGAGCAGCTGGAAAAAGTGTCTGAGTTTAAATATTTAGGATATATGTTGAATGAAAAGGGAACGGATGATGCAGAGTGTAGTAGGAAAGTTGTGAATGGCAGGAAGGTGGCTGGTGCAATTATATCGTTTCTGAATGTAAAGGGACTAAGTCTTGAGGCGCTAGGGTCTTACAACATGAGGTATGTTTTTTAATATATTAATGATAATGTTAAAAATTTAATGTACACAAACCAATAAATTTCCTAAGATACTGTAATTAATGCCATATTGAAAAAGATGTTAAAAAGTATAATGGAGAACGGGCACTTCAGTTACTTTCTTCCTTTCAAAGAAACGAACAACGATAACGCAAACTACTTTTTCCGAGTAAACGGAGTAACTATAACGAACTACTTTTTTCTTATATATATATATATATATATATATATATTATATTATATATATATATATATATATTATAAAGAAAGAGTATAGTATATATATATATATATAGAGAGAGAGAGAGTAATGTGTATATATAAGGTTGTTGGTTGGTTGTTAGTTACATATAGGTTGAAAACATGTTTTTAAAAACAAAACTATTGTTTAAATAAACCAAATAAACTAATGTTTTTTGGTTGTTTATTTTTCATTCTTTTTAATGGTTTTAATGTGGTTTTTATTGGTTTTAATAGATTTTAAAGGCAAAAATCATCTGCTAACACATATTTTAAAATTCCTTAATAAATTTCTTTTGATTTATATTCTAAATTTCAAATTTTCTTGATAACTAGCTGTAAACTGGTATAAAATTATTATTATTTTTGAGTTTTACATAAACTCATAAATAAAAAATAAGAGGGTATATTATAATATATAAACTCTATCTAAAAAAAAAGGTTATACTTCTTATTATTTTACCCCAAAAAACGCATAAAGAAAAGTTTATTCAAATTAACCTATAAATGATATACAAATGAATTCTTATTTACCTTCATATTTTTTGAATACTAGAATATATATATATATTATAGAAATAAATATATATATATATATATATATATATATATATATATATATATATATATATATATATATATATATATATATATATATATATATATATATATTAGAGGTGTACCGGAATTCCGGCCGGAATTTGACATTTTTTTCCGGTTCCGGTTCCGGCCGGAATTTTTCAAAATTCCGGCCGGAACCGGAATTACTTTCCTTAAACACTTTTGAAAATATTGCTGAATTGTGGTGAAGTAAAAGAAAAACTGTTCATCAGTATTGGGCAATATTTTTAAACGTTTTTCCTCAAAAATATTTCCTGCTTTTGAAATGAAAATAATTTCTCTGAATATATGGGAGGAGAGACTGAAATAGAGAGTAATGTTTAAGGTACTGCTATATTTGGGGAATTTAGCTTTGTTCACTTTCCACCAATTAAGGATTCTTCTTTTTCTTTTCCAGATTAGAAATTGATTTTCTGGTAAAAATTTCAATTTCTCAAGATTTCACCTTTTGAAGAGCTACTGATTTTTCTTTTTTCCTTACACCAACTGACCTGCTGCCAATTTTCACTCCTCTTTTTCAAACTTATAAAAACTAAGTAACTTTGCAGTAACTTATTTTGTTAATGCTCTTGATGATTTTGAGGTACTTGCAAATCATAAGTTTATTTGTAGATAATGCCTGTTTCTAAAAAAATGACTCATCGCCTCTGAACCTTCTTCTCCTGTACTGCTACTACTATCATCACTTTCTACCTTCAATTATTTGTATTTCTTCAAGCATCCATTTCCTACTCAATTCTCTTATTTCATTAGAAAATAAAGTCAGTTAGTATCTTGGGTCTACTACAGTATTTAAAACAATTATCTTGTTTTGATATATATGCCTATTGATCCTTTCTTTCTTTTTCCTTTTTATTCATAAATCTAAACTCTAATGCCTTCTTTATCTCAGCTCTTTCTTTCTTTCTTTATCTCCCTCTCTGCCATCATCCTCGAGTTTGAGATATGCACTTGAGAGCTCAACATGTGCAGAATAATTGATGATACAATTGATTTTGCCTTATAGTTTCCGTAACCATGAGAATGGTTGCAAAACTTTTAGAATTTTTAGCATTCAAAGTTTAAATGATTCATTGTTCTATAATATAAACTTGCAGAGGTCTTTTTCAAACATTCAATTCTTTCTAGAATCAAATATATGCTATTCCACCTTGTATTAACATCTTGAATTGGCAGCATAAGTGGGTTTGCAAGATGTGGATATAAGTCTCCTTTGTATTCTTGCCATCGCTACTCAAAACTGGAATGATTGAAATCTGGACAAATATTCGCACAATACTTAATTAAATCATACTGTTCTAATTGAAAAAAATAGCAACCAATATTAATAAATTAGAAGTTTATGAATAATGGTATTCTCTTTATTTTACATCTAAAGCAGTACCAAGTTACATGTTATATGCTCCATCTCATGACTAATGGATTATGTTAGAGAGGAATTTCCCACTATTCATCAAACTTCAAAACTCAGTGATTTTTTAATCTGAATGAGAACCCTGGGAAATGAATATTTTTCAATGGAGTACACACAGTCCATTTTTTCAAACTCCCTGGTAAGCCAGAGGTAGTTTAAAAAAATAAAGAGTCGGTTTGAATTATTTAGTCCTCTTATATATAGTAAATTATATATCTGAGTCTACCATAATAACCTCCTTGACTACTGTTAGATCTCAATTTATTGTAAGAAGTTGATAACATTTTTCTCTACAAAATATTATTTTCTACTGGAAATAAGATATTTTAAGCTGAAGATGTACAATAAGTTCTATGAACCTTCCTCTTCAGACTATGAGAACGGTCGGGCAGCCACTCAATACATAGTAGCAAAATTTATATTTTCAGATTTAAAGGTCATTGATGCTGCCAAAATCTTTTTTGGGAGTAGAAAATCTCCTCAAAACTCACTTATTTCACGGCATGGATCAATTACTTTTGTAGTTTCTGTTCTAAAAAATACAAGACTCTCCCTTTTTACTATTAAAATTTTTGGACTTCCAGATATTCTTCAATGATGATTTTCCAAATGTTCATGAAGTGCGTTGTATTAAATATAAGATTTTATGTTGAAAGTAATATATAAAAATATTTTTTTTTACATTTCTTTTTATATAGTTAAAGGAAAGTTCAAAATTTTCCCGGTTCCGGCCGGAATTTTTTTTTTGTGATTCCGGCTAATTCAGCCCGCTCGGAACTGAAAAATTTCCCAGTTCCGGTAAATATCTTCAATATATATTATATATATATATTATTATTATATATATATAATATATATATTATTATTACAGTTACACGTACATACATAGTATATATAGTTAATTATAATTTGTATATATAAGTTTATAAACAATTGATGTATATATATATATATATATATATATATAAATATCTATATATTTATATATATATATATATATATATATATATATATATATATATATATATATATATATATATATATAGAGAGAGAGAGAGAGAGAGAGAGAGAGAGAGAGAGAGAGAGAGAGAGAGAGAGAGAGAGAGAGAGAGAGAGAGAGAGAGAGAGAGAGAGAGAGAGAGAGAGAGAGAGATAGTGCAGAGAGAGAGAGAGAGAGAGAGAGAGAGAGAGAGAGAGAGAGAGAGAGAGAGAGAGAGAGAGAGAGAGAGAGAGAGAGAGAGAGAGAGAGAGAGAGAGAGAGAGAGAGAGAGAGAGAGAGAGAGAGAGAGAGAGAGAGAGAGAGAGAGAGAGAGAGAGAGACAAAAAAAAAAAAAGAGAGAGAGAATATATATATATATATATATATATATATATATATATATATATATATATATATATATATATATATATATATATATATATATATATATATATATATATATATATATATATATATAGATATAAGAGATTTTAATTACAAAGCCTAAACTGAAAATATCATTAAGCATTATATACAAAAAACTAATTTCCATTCTTTAAGCTGTTCCCAACCTATTTCTAATGTTGCCGTGCACAGTCCAAAAGTTGAAAATACCCTTCAACATTAGCAATAGATGAACCTGCTGACAAATGTGCCTTTCATATTTATATATCACCTTCTCATCTAATTTTTTCTTGGAGAGATCTGCTAAGATCTGTACCAAGATGATGGAGTCACTGCTGACAACAGAGACTCATCAAATATTTAACTTTTATGAAATGGAGGAGAATTTGCCCTTAATTTTATTCCATAAATTCCACTGCTTTTGAATACTCATCCTCTGGAAGTACTGTGGTCTGATATCTTGGGTTAAAAATATATGCCAATAAGTGAGCTTCTTCTTCTGTCGATGATATCTTCTTTTGCTATAAATCTCTGTCTGTTGGAGTGGTGATTGGGCTGTTCTAACTCCATATTCATATTTTTCCAAATATAAACATCATCACTTAGTTTACAGTCATTGCCTCCTATCCAGCTTGGTTGATGCTGTGGCCACACACTCCACAAATGAGTTTTATTATAATCTTTTGAAATGTGGCATCGATGGGTAGAAAATGAAATCCTCAAGAGCTCAAAACAAGAATCATGTTTTAAACATGTTAAATTTACAAATATATATATATACGGGTATATAAGAGAAAGAGTTATATATATATATATATATATATATATATATATATATTATTATTATATATATAGATATAAATTATTATTATATATATATATATATATATATATATATATATATATATATATAATAATAATAATAATAATAATAATAATAATTCTCACAATAATATAAAATCAGCAGAAAAAATTTTATTGCAATCAAAGTTACTGATTGAAAAATTGAGAAAACCATATCAACATGCTAAAGGAAACCATTAATAAATACATTTTTAAAAATATTTTTTATGCATGGTTTTTTTTATGGTTTAAAACCATTGGTTTTTTTTTATGTGGTTTAAACAAAACTTATGGTTTAAAACCAAATGGTTTAAACCATCTCCAATTCTATATATATATATATATATGTTATTATATTATATATATATATATATATATATATATATATATATATATATATGCTATATATGCTATATATATACATGTTGCTACATACATATATATAATGTTAAAATAGTGATACACAAATAAAAATAAGAATATGAATAATAAAGGTTTCATAATTTTAACCTTTTAATATAGACTATAACCCGGGGTCATATCCCCTCACCACATACATATATATATATATATATATATATTAAGTTATATTATATAGTATATATATATAGTATATATATATATATATATATATATATATATATATATATATATATATATATATATATATATATATATTGGGACAGTCTTGATAGGCCCATGTGGCTTCATCAGTCTTACTTCTGCAATGCTCCCAATGTTCTAATGAGAGATATGATAGAGTGGCTGTTGCAGTTGGGTTGTTATTATTATTGGTTATTGTATAGAGAAGAAAGATATATGATATATATAGTATATATTTATTAGTTTTTTGGATATATATATACATATATAGTATATATATATATATATATATATATATATATATATATATATATATATATATTATATATATATATATATAATAATATATATATATATATATATATATATATATATATATATATTAGGAATAGAAATGTGACCATCACAGAACCTTGAGTAACACCACTTTTTACTCACTTGATCATCTATATAGATGACATTTCATCAATACCCTTTGGCAATCATTGTTACTCAAGTATTTTTTAATCCAATAATAAATCGTTCCACCAATACCAACCTGTGATATCTTTTGCATCAGCATAGCAAGAAATATTTTTTCCAAATTTCTTGCTGCAATCTAAATAAATACTTCAACTGGTTCATCTCATTCACTGGTTTAACAGGTTTTATCTCTTGTCAGTACAATCAGTAATATATACAGTATATTCATCAATTTCCAGAATTTTTTTTTGACAAGATTTATCTTTCCTAAACTGTCTTGAGAATTAGGCAATGTATCATTATTGGTTAAATGTTCTGAATTTTAATTATCATCATCCCTTCAAAATTTTTTACTACTATTGATGCTAAACCAACTGGCCAATAATTTCCCAAATTTTCTTTACTAGGCCTAAACTTTTCATATATAGAAACAATAAATAGAGGCTATGCTATTTTCCAGTTTTCAGGTAACTCACTTTTAAGTAAGAGATCTGTTAAATATTTAGTATTTAGAATTTGCCACACTTCACCACCAGTCATTTTATTTGCACTGCACCACACCTCTATATGTAAAATGCACATTACACCGCGCATCTATATTTTTAAAGCTGCCTATGCTACTACTACTACTACTATCTTCCCTAAGAATTCTTAAGAACTAGCAGACTTATTGCAGCCAATGTGACCAAGTCTAGCCACTAATTCTATTAAGATATTTTAAGATGCATAATAACCTCCAAAAGCTAGGAAGTACCTCCATTCTGAAAATCAGGAAACTGCGAACCAGTTACGCATTAAACCAGTTTTGTGTGGAAACTGAAGCAAAGAATGTATTACAATATTGATTTTACCAGTATTTGAATTAAGCACTTTTTTTTTTTTATATATCCATCTAAAATCAGCTTTGTTTTTTTTTGTTTTTTTTTGTTTTTTTAATTGTGAAAGAAATATATATATATTATATATATTATTATAATTAATATATAATTATATATATATTACTATACCTATATATAACAATCTATTTATGACAGCACTCATCACTTAATATATATATATATATAGTAACGCTTCATATTAACCTATCCTATCATAAATATCCTATACACTTATATATATACTATTGAAATACTAAATGAAATAGGTGATATTATATAGATTCTGCAATAAATAACTTATATCTATAAACATATACTTAAAATAATGAATATAATATTTACTATATATATTAGTAAGTTAATAGAATTTTAGAAATTACTAATATACATACTCTAATAACTATGATTATTATATATTTAATTATATATATACAGGTATTCAAAAAATTCAATCTTATTAGAAAGGAAATACAATTCTATAGTTAATACTAATATTATAATACTACTATACTATAGGTATCCGTAAATGAGATCCAAACTTACATCATCGTATATATATATTATATATACTAATATCAATAATGACAATACAATATTAGATAATACCATATATATATTATATATATTATATATTACTTATAATATTAATAAAACGATATATTATTTAATATATTGTATATAATATACTACTAGTATATATATATACAATATATATAATTATATATATAAATATATAGATACTATATTAGATATATATACTACTATATAGTAATATATATATATATATATATAAATATATAATAATATACTATATGATATATATATATTAAAACTCTTCAGTTTCACATATTTTCACTCGGGTTCTTAAATTTCACGTTTATTTCTCAACATCTCCTATTAGCTGTTTTATCTATTTCCTTATTGCTTTGCTTTAAATATTTTAAAGTACTTGTCTTTTAAGTTTTCTCTTATCCCTCAACTCTCCCAATCAGGTTTCCTGGTCTTAGCCCAAATAATACTAACCCTGAAACTCTATACAATATAAATATATTTACATCCAGTAGGATAAACCAATGTTAATATTTCTCATTGACTCTGATGCAGATTCTGTGCATAAATACAAAATAAAATTATTTTAGTTAACCGTCACTTGAAGAAAAATATATTTTCTTTTAATCATTTGCATCATAATGAAATGCTTTTGCAGGAGTATTAAATACTTTTTTGAAATAAAGTATTTATTACTATTAACAACTTATTTAAACATCATGCCATTAAACACAACAGGCTACTGACAGAAAAGTTATGTTATGACCTTTGAAGTCGAAAAACTCTACCTTTATTCCATTAAAAATGGCATTCTGTCAGATTGAGTTGCTGATTTTCAGATTTTCTGAGTTGTTATCTATGTACCAAAATATATGGAACTCATTACACACTATCACCCATTTCAACCAGTTTTTGCCAACTTGGCTAAACTTACCCAAGTCCAGCAATAAGTTAGAAATGTGCCTGAAATCTTTCTTCAACTTTTTTCTTCTATTTTTTTTGCTAATTATATACCTGAATAATTGTATAAATTTAATGTCCACAGGACTGAAGAGGGCAATGACATATGGAACTAACTTGACTGGTGCAATAATTCTACTAAACATACAGTTGAATATTATGAAACGACGTCAAATAAATATACTTTAATAAAATCAAAATGTAAAGATTCATAAAAGGTTTAAGCAAGAATAATTTTTAAATTAAATGTCAAAGAATTATTAAAACAAGTTTACTGTAATATTTCTCTGATGATTACCAAAAATAGGACAACCAATAAAAATATGTTGTAGACTGTCTTGTTGAAGTAGTGTAGCATTTTGTTTGGGGTTTTCTAGTAAAGTTGCATCAATGCAAACAATGGACACTGAAATCTAAGTCTAGCCAATTCACTTTGCTCTTGTCTTCC
>JABUQX010099579.1:32500-37500 GCA_015478945.1 Trachelipus rathkii
ACTCTCATTTCTCTTCTTCAGGCATTTCTTTCCTGACACAATCCACTTTTTCTTTGGTCTCCCAGCCGGTCGATTCCCAGCACTCTCACCAACTTACTATCTCCATCCTTTCCACATGACCAAACCATCTCAATGTGCTTTCGTTTATTCTCATTTACTCCTTTCTTCACACCACACAACTCCCTAATGCGTTCATTCCTCATTTTATCAATTCTTTTCACACCTAACACGTACCTAAGATTGTCCATTTGAACACATTGTACCTTAGATCTATATCTCTTATTCCAGACCATAATTTTACTTCTTACATTAACACAGGTAACAACATACCCACATGCAAAACCCTAGCTACCATAGTTTTACTACTTACATTAACACAGGTAACAACATACCCACATGCAAAACCCTAGCTACTCAAGACTTAGTCCATTTTCATCCACTAAAGATGTAATTGCTCCAGCCACTTTCCTACTACACTGCAGCAGCCGTACCCTTTTCATCTAACATACATCCTAAATATTTAAACTCAGTTGCCCATCATCTAACATGACTTCACACTGTGTACTCTCCTCACTCACTACCATAATTATTATTATTATCCTATGTTTGTTATCTGATTTTATTTTTCAGGAGAGTTTTTCATAACATTGTGGAAATATGGGAAGAAACATTAGACATCAATTTTCAATTCAATAATGTTCAACTGAAGTAAGTCTTAATGGTTTATTAATATTGTGTTACATAACCATCCTAATAAAGGTTCTAGCTCCTTGTAATGCCTTTAATGTTAAGTAATTATTTTGTTTAGATTTACAGATACTCCAGTTTTAGAAGGCTTAAGTGTTCATGAAACCAATCAGCATGTTATTATTCTATTAGCAACTGTCTCTTCAGTTCATCAAATAAAATTGCCACACCCATTATCTAACACGGTAGGTTTTTTATTTTTATTATTATTATTATTATTATTATTAAAGAAAAATTAAGTAGGTGTTTTTGGGGGTGAGGATGGTGTGTAGATAAGACATGGCTGGAGTGATGCAAATGTAAGAGATTGTGGAGAAAGAAGATCGAGAAGAAAGGTGAGAGTGAAAGAAAATAAAGGGTTATTTTAATAATACGAAAAAGGGTATACTTGTGTATTCTGTGATGTTACCGTTAAAGGGCTTGGAAACCAGTAAGAGTTAAAATGGTCATTTAAAGTAATTCAGAGAAAAACACTTGTAGGTAAGGTTGGTTTATTTTATTGTAAGTAGCAATATAGATTATTATTATTATTATTATTATTATTATTATTATTATTATTATTATTATTATTATTATTGTTGTTGTTGTTGTTGTTATCTTTGAACTAGTCCGAAACTGGAAGGGAAATAACCTTTTCTGCATTAAATTAAAATAAGATTTCTCTTAGTTGAAGTGGCAAATTTAGTTTTCCCATTGTTAATTTCATGTAAGTAATGTCTTCGACAAATTAACCTCATCCCCATTCCACTCCCTCCCCCATCTTCCGACTGTCATTACTTTGTCATACTTTCACATCCTCTTTGTTTTATACATTAAATTTATGAGTATGTATTTTAACATGTTTCAGCAGATCCTTTAGGATGTATTATGTCTCCTTCTTTTCTCTCCTTTCTTCCACTTAGTTTGTCAGTACATAATTTTGCAATACTTCTGTAATTCCTTTCCACTAAAACTCCCTTTCCTACTTTGATATTTTCTGCCACCCTATTTTATATTTTCCTTCTCCTCTATCAAATAATAGTTTTGAATAACCTCACATTTGCTTGGAATTCATTTGTATGCACATATTTTGGATTTTCTCTTCATTCCCATAATTATTTAAAAATAAATATAATATTTAGCCATAGACAATATTTATTTCCTTTAAATATCATAAATTCCAATATATACAGGGTGCCCCAGAATGCGTTCATTCCTCATTTTATCAATTCTCACACCTAACACGCTCCTAAGATTGTCCATCTGAACACATTGTACCTTAGATCTATACCTTTTATTCCAGACCATAGTTTCACTACTATTCATTAACAAGGGTAACAACATACCTTCATATAAGACCCTAGCGCACTCAAGACTTAGTTTAGTCCCTTTATGTCCACCAATGATTTGATTTCACCAGCCCACCTTCCTACCATTTACAATTTTCCTGCTACACTCTGCATCATCAGTTCCCTTTTCATCCAACATATATCTCTAAAATTTAAACTCAGACACTTGTTCCATTCTAGCTCATCACCATCCAACTTCACCACAGAGGCAGCTGTCCTCACTCAGAACCATAACCTTACTCTTATCTCGTTTACTACATATATATATACGTATATATTTATATCATATATATATATACTACTATATATCATATATATATTATATATATATATATATAGATAATATTATATATATATATATATATATATATATATATATAACTTATATATATCATAATGTGTTAATTTGGACAATCTTAGGCGAGGCCTGTTAGGTGTTGGAAAGAATTGAAGTAAAATGCCGAGGGGAATGAACCCATTAGGCGAGTCTGTGTGGTTGTGACGAAAGCGAAGTGAAATGAAAGAATCAAACAAAAAGTCCATTGAGGCAGTGGTGTTGCGTTCCAAATTGGAAAGGATGATGATTGTCGGATTGGCTTAAGCGGATAATAATGGAGGAGTGTGTTGGGAATCGACCGGCTGATAGACCAAAGAAAAAGTGGATTGAGTCAGCAAAGGAAAGCTGGAAGGAGAAGAATGTGAGTTTGGCAGGGGTCCGAACGAAGAAATGATGCATAAATACGACGTGCAATGGCGGCAGGTTTTGTTGATGGCGGTTATGCGTCTGCTGCGTCCATACGTCCAGGGACAGGAACAATCGTACACTTGACGAGATACCACCAGCTGAGGGTCCGTTTTGCGAGTTTCGTACAACCTGTAGGATGGATTTTTCTGACTGCCACGAGTTCTCACTTTTTGACTTGCGTCATGTTTTCTATTGTTTTTCCGGTGTATGCTACGTACCTCACTCACAAACTGGGGAAAGGAGGTGGATAATAATGATTAATATATATATATATCATATATATATATATATATACTATATATATATATATATATATATATATTATATATATATATAATGATATATATAATATGTAGCATAACTATATATATATATATATATATATATATATATAGTATATATATATATATTATATTATATTTATATATATATATATATATATTATATTAAATGATATATATATATATATATATATATATATATATATATATATATATATTACCGGGTAATATACATATTATATATATATACCTATTTATATATATATATACTATTATATATATATAATATATATATATATATATTATATATATATATAATATATATATATATATATATATACTTATATATATAATGTATATATCATATACTATATATATATATATATCATATATATATATATATTAATATATAATATACTATACTATATATATATATTATATATAATATATATATATATTCATATATATAACTTATATATATACTCATATATATATATATATATGCTATATATATATATATATATATATATATATATATATATATATATATATATATATATTATATATATATATATATATATATATATATATACTTCAGAATGGGCAACATAATTTTTCTGTTTTCAAAGATTTGACTTCGTTATCTTTAAGAGAATATCACAATCACCATGTAATAAACAATAATTCTACAGGTAAGAATTCTTTGGATGTCTTTTAACTTTTGAGTTTCCTAAACAATAATACTTTGAAATATTTTTAAATGTTTTGTGAGGTTATAGTTATAAATAATGAATTGTGTTAATTCCATTTTTAAAGGAGAGGGTTTACCTCATACTGCTGCAACCCATTATGTATCAACTGGTGTAAAAAGCGGAGAGTCGGTTTTTGTCCTTGGGCAGAATGGTGGATCTCTTTTGGTGGCGACTATGACCAATTTACCATATTCGGTTCATTGTAATACAATCAAAGCTTCATCTTTAATTAATCGTATTTTTACTGGTTTTGTTCCGTCTATGTTCAGGTGAGTACTCATTCACTATTAGTTGAATAAAAAACAAACTTTATTTTTATTGAACAATAGTTTTAACTTTTGCTTTTTGCACATTGATAGGGTCTGGAAGAGAGGAAACTGTTGAGTAGGTATTTATCTACTCGCGCCGAATCAAGCGAGGCAAGTTATGGCTCTTGGCTATAAGTCTTGATGGGAAACTCCGGGCTTGGTCTTGCTCTAAACTGGAATGCATTTTGGCATACAACGTTTTGGAAAATACTGCTGAAGCTGGGAAGAAGCTTGCACCTGGAGGCATGATATTTATAATGTTCCAGTACTCGTAGTTATTAAAATTAAAAAATTTACATATGGCTTATATAATATATGTTCTATTCTAAGACAGTTGATCTGCCCTGTTGGCGGTTTTAATGATTCTTGTGATGTTATTTCCCTCTAGAATTAAGAATAGTTTAATTATTTGGAAACTATTTTCAGATTTTTCATACTATGAAATGCAGAAGTTGAAATATATATATATAATATACTAAAATATATATATATAGATATATATATATATATAGTATATAATATATATATCATATATAGTATATATATATATATATATATATATATATATATATATATATATATATATATATATTATAATTAAAATAGGTCAAAGACATCTTATAAGAACCTATTCTTCTGTTGATGTGACTTACATTGCTGTGTTCTTGAGTTTTGCAGAGAAGCAAATGATTGTATTATTTGCCCCATCTTTTTCCATGGGGCATTTAACATTGCAGCTTATTAAGACTATGTATCCTCCACAGGTATGTGACAGAAAATCTTATGTTCATTAAAGTTTTCATTAATTTCGTTCATTTGATTGAGTCATCAGTTAATTC
>JABUQX010099579.1:42500-50000 GCA_015478945.1 Trachelipus rathkii
AATCCACAAAGCAACCCTAGGGCTTGTCAATCACTATATACAGAATACTCAAAGCTCTAAAACATGCTTATAACCCGCACAGCACCCTAGGGCTGGTCAAATTCATTTACAAAGACTGGCCAACCAGCTTTATCACCACCATTCTATATTTAACATACTGTAAGCACCTTTACTCACAGAAGCTTTAATAATCCTTTATAGTAACATGCAATTAACCTTAATAACTACAGTAACTGGAGAACTAGCTACACTTGGCTTAAATAAAAATATACTATATATTATGCAAACCATCCATACACCTATCCAGTCCCTTCTTAAAATGTTGCACCGAGCTGCACCCCAACAAACCTCCCTGTGGCAAACTATCTCCAAATTTAACTCCTATTACTGGAAGAATGTGCTTTTTTATATCAAGATGGCATGCTTTCTCTTAATTTTCTTATTTATGCCCCCTTGTCACCTGTCCATGTTCTACTATGGAAAATTTATTGGGTTTCCGTATTATCAATAGATGTAAATATTTTTGTAGACTTGTATCATATTCCTCTGAGAATCGCCTTTCTACAGAAAAAAAAACATTCCTAACCTCTTCAGCCTCCCTCATAGTTCTTACCCTCAAACCCAGAATTCATCCTTGTTGCTCTATTTGCACTTCTAGCATATCTAAGTCTTTCTTTAAATAAGGCCCAAACTTGTGCACAATACTCTATTACTGGCCTAACATAGCTATTATACTGTTTATACAGTTTACTTATTACTTCTCTTGCTCTTGTGAAATATTGCGATTTATTATGCCTAGCATCTTAGCTGTATTCCCTGCTCCAAACACTGGATTAGCTACTCTTCAAATTACTATAATCAATATCTTAAATCTTTCTTTGGGCCACAGACTGAGCCAATCCCCATTCCATACTGAAAATTAAAAACCTTATTTGGCAACCTAGGTGAAGAACCTTACACTTTTTACTATTAAAGTTCGTTTGAGACTTATCTGCCCACCCAAGAAGTTTATCAAGATCATTTTGAATCAAGTGGCTTTTTTGGTATCATCTGCAAACTTAGAATCTTGCATTTAAGTCCCTGGTCTAAATCATTTATATATGAGAAACAATAGTGGCCCCTGCACTGAACCCTGTGGGACCACTCTTCACTATTTCCCATGATGACTTATTGCCATTTGTAGTTGTAATACACCCTTCTATACCACACTGCAAATAACTCTCATCAGCCTTGATGTGGGGAACCTATCAAAAAGCTTTGCTAAAGTCTAAATATATAATATCAACTGGATCCCTTGTTCATATTCTTCTTCTTACTACTTTCTGTTTTCTTTGGGTGCTTGTTACGCACTCATTCCTAGTCTTGGGAGAAGGTGGGTGATATATATATATATAACACAGCAGCATATATATATATATATATTGTTGTTATATAATATTATTATTATACATACATATATATATATATATATATATATATATATATATATATATATATATATATATATATATATATATTCTAAGCTTCTCTACTCTTTGGTGAATTTCAATGGAGGAGCAATGAATACACCTGGGTTAAGAACTGCTCTTCTAGAGTCTTCCCCTGAAAAAGATATTCAATCTTCGAGATCCAGCAATAGATCCATCAGAAGTCTACTACAACTATTAGCTCCCAATAGATTTTCTGCTTACACATCTAAAGCACTATGTGAGTATATTTTATATAATAGGACGCGTTATCAAGACAGCGCCGTTTGCAAGCAGTGAGAGAAAATACTGTAGAGCTTGATAGAGTATTTTTGTTATTAAAAATGAAGATGATATGCATCTACTATATATAATTCAATGGAGGAGCAATGAATACACCTGGGTTAAGAACTGCTCTTCTAGAGTCTTCCCCTGAAAAAGATATTCAATCTTCAGATCCAGCAATAGATCCATCAGAAGTCTACCTCAAGGAATTATTAGCTCCCAATAGATTTTCTGCTTACACAATTCAAAAAGCATTAAGTGTGAGTATATTTTATATAATAAGGCGCTTAATAAGACAGCTGTTTATGCTAGTTAGAGGAAATACTGTTGAGCTTGATAGGAGGCTTTCGTTATTAAATGAAGATGATATGCCTCTACCATATATTATTTCATATTTAAAAGCCATTGTTTCATCCTAAGTAATATATATATAAAACAGATTTATCGTCGAAATGTCGATTCAGGTGTTCAAAACAGGAAGGAATGTTTTCCTTCAGCAACTGGTCTTTGGAAATTAGCTGATGAGATTGAATCTTCTTTAAAAGAAGAAATTGATCTTCATATAACGACTGACATGATGGAAGAGGAAGTATTGGAGGTGAAACACAATGCTTGGACCACATTTTATTCACACACACTGCAGTATCATCAGGTATTTTTTAATTATTATTTTAGACTTTCGGGGATCTATTCATGTATATTCTAAATATGTATTTTCATTATTTTTTTTTTTAAAATACCGTACATATTTTATATATACGGTATAAAATATTGATTATTTTTGTTTAAATTTTTAGTTCTATTATATTATTACTGAAACTAATGTTTACTCTGTAGGTTGCCAGAAAGCCTATTGGTATTGTGGGAGTTGGTGGAGAAGGTTTGGTAAGCATCATTCGTAAACAATCTGTTACATGGATACGCCCCTTGGATGCTCTCGAGTTTCTTATGCTTGTTCCATCAAACCCTTCTTCTGTGACGGCCCTTTCATCTACACCAATTCTTAGTGAAGATAGTTCGATTGCTTTGGCGGTGACGGCAATTGCCAAACCCCTGAGATTAATTGATCAAAGTCTCGACCCGGAAGTGGCTTCTGCTTTTATTCTTGATATGTACCATTTAGAGCCTCCTGACCAAATTGCAGCCAGTATTGCTATATCTTTGATTTCAGGTAATGAAATCTTTTAGTTTTTAATATGTTTTTATTGTAAACAAATGTTGATTTGCTGTCCCTATTATATGATATAGTGTGTGCTTGTGCGTGCGTTCGTGTGCACGTGTGCGCGCATAGGTTGCGTGGAAAGAAAAGACAAGTATATGTATATTATATCTCCAACGACCTTTAAAGAACAATATCAAAGGTAAGTAAGACATTAAAAATTATTTCATCCTCCTTGGCAGTCAATGAGCTTTAAAGCAAATTTCATCGGTTTTGTTCAGCCATAAGAACTGAAAAGGACCTTGACCGGTTTGCTGGTATTTTCAAACATCACCGTCTCTTATGAATTATGGCACTTCATCAGTGTGTCTGAGCTTCCTTAATGTTTAAACTGAAGCTCTTCAGTTTTGTGGATTGAAGAGACTGTTCCACAAAATTGAAGTTAAAATGAATCATAAAGTTGCAAAAATGCAAGTACTGCTCCACTTGGAAATTAATGTCGGATAGTAATTTTCTAAACGGAGCTTACAAATGTCATAAATTCATGGTGCATATCCTGACCAATCGCACTGTTACAGTGGAGTAAAGACTGAAAGTATTGAAGGAAGGGCATGCTTGTAATATGAAGTGAAGGAAAGGAATTTTTAGCCTTTGTTGTATGATTTTTAAAGTTTCTTTGTTAATTTAAATAAATATTGCCAATCAAACGAAAAACATTTTGTCTAATTTTTTTAATGTCAATTTTAGTTATATTGAAAGGAAAATATTGAAAATCATACTACCTGAGTGTACTTAAAAAAAAATTGAGCAATATTAACTCGACAATTTTGAGAATTTCTCTCTCTCTCTCTCTCTCTCTCTCTCTCTCTCTACTTTTTCTATTGCTCTCTCTATTCTCCTCGTCTCTCCTCCCTCTTGCTTATTCTATCTCTGCTCTCATCTTCCGTATAAGAATGGGCCTTAGTCTCTAGGTCTCTCTCTCCCTTCTTCTGTATTCTCCCTCTCCTGCTTATATCTCTATTATCGCTCACTCTCTCTCTCTCTCTCTCTGCTCTCTCTCTCTCTCTCTCTTCTCTTCTTTCTCTCTTCTTTTCTTTTTCTTTTCTTTCTTTTTTCTTTCTTCATTATCTTTCTCTGTGTGTTTCTGACTCCCTCTCCTCTTACTGCTCATCCCTCCTCTCTCTCTTCTCTCTCTCTCTCTTTCTCTTTCTCTTTCTCTTTCTCTTTCTCTTTCTCTTTCTCTCTCTCTCTCTCTCTCTCTCTCTCTCTCTCTCTCTCTCTCTCTCTTCTCTTCTCTCTCCTCTTTCTCTCTCTCTCTTCTCTCTCTTCTCTCTCTCTCTCTCACCAAACACTATATAGATTTTTTTTTAACTTTAAAAATTCTGTTTTCATTTAGTTCATTTTAGTTTACAATTTTTATTTTCATAAATGTTTGAAGTTTAATGTTTTTATTAGTTTCAGGAACTGAAATGGAAGTCGATAGCCCACTTACCCGGGTTATCACTAGTCAGATTTCTGGTGTGCCGGGGATCATTGATGGTTTTCAAGCTTATCTTCGAGCTCTAGAGTTGGATATGGGTAATCCTGATGCACTAACTTTGGAGCTAAATGGAGAGTCAGCATCCGATATTCCTTCTTGGTTATCCGGAGCTTTTTGTAGTCGTTTAGGATCATCCCTCGTTGGAGCTGTTGTTTCTCAATTCTCAGAACACAGATTGCAGATGTGTAGGAATTTACTTCTATTACAGCATATATTGTTGCAGTTGAACATTCTTTCTCCAGAGAACAATAATAAAATACAAACAACGTTACTTCCCAAAACAACACTCTTAGCTCAAGCATATTTTGCTCTTAATCGTGTCAGTAGTATACCATCAACCATACCTACCCCTGCTAACATTGAAACCAGTCGAAGACAAATGGCTGCACTCTCCTTGTCAGACACTTCTCCAGTGAATTCTTATCTATTTAACGACTTCCCGCCTACAGTTCTTGAGCTATTTATACACTCTTCTGGAGGAGTTCAAGCTCGTTCATTGGTAAAAGTTACTCTGGAAGAAGAGGGACGTAATAAAGTATCATGGTCAACGTTGTTAATGCCCCTTGCAACAACAGTAGCTCAGTTGACGTGGCCCATCAGTAAGTGTTTAGCGTTTCTAGAATTTCTAGTATGGGGAAATCAGCATTTTGCCGCACAAGAATATGTTCGACTTTTAAGACCTTGGTGTGAATGGAATAGTTGTTCCAGAAAGTTTCTTTTAGGGATTTCTACTTTAAATGAAGGAGAGGCTCGAAAAGCTCACAATTTATTACTCACATCCTCAGAAGGAGTTGATATTGAAGAATATTTGGGCATCAAAATTGCTGGTACTAGTCCAGATGCAACTTTGCAAGAAGTACATGTACAGTTTTGCTTAAAAGTGATTCGACTTCTTGAACAAAATGGTTACATTTCTTTAGCATTGGAAGTGGCAAAATCAGGAATTGAGCTTGCATCTTTAGAAGACCCTGGATTATCAGCTTTGTATTCTGTATCATTCAAATATCATTTAGAATTGGGTCATCATGATGAAGCATTCACTGCCTTAATGGCATGCCCAGATGAACACAGGAGGAGGAACTGCTTAAGACAGCTAATTATTACTCTTTATGATAGGAAGTAAGTATTTATGACATTAATTACTAAATAAAGTAAAATGAGCTTCATTATTTTTACATATTCTTATTTTCATCTTTAATATGCATAGTTTCTATTGTTCTTGTTGGTTATATAATTGTCATTTCTCTATATGAGGCTTTTATTCAGTTATTTTTATTTTTAATTCTTAAAGTAATACATTTTTTTCCAGGTGTTTAAGCACTTTAGTCAGCTATAATTATGGAGTTCTTGAATCCGAAGTGATCATGATTTTGGAGAACAGAGCAAGATCTGCTGACATTTTAGTAACAAACTACTATGACCTTCTTTTTGCTTTCCATATTAGTAAACACAACTACAAGCGAGGTGAGAATGTCTAAATCTTAAAAAACAAATTCTAATCAACCATAATTTTTCTTGCTTATTATTAAAAATACAGTTATTGAGCTCTTTTTATTTTCAATAGCTGGTTGGGTTATGTATGAATGTGCACTGCGTCTTAATAAAGAAGGCGTAGGTGAAAGGGGCCTACATCAACAGGCTAAATGCTTTTTGACTTGTATTAATTGTTTGCGACACATACCATCTGACCAGGCCTGGATTATCAAACCTATTTCACGAATCTCAGGGACTGTAGACAGCGGTCACAGAAGCGAAGGTAAGTTTAAAATTAATTTTCATCAGTTATGTCGTATCTGTTTAGAATAGTTTTGTAAAAAATGTCCTTTTCAATATTAATGTATTTTAAATGTTTTTTTATTCATTTAGTCAATTATTTAGTTTTTCTTTTGCTCATGTTTGTGGCAGGGTTGCGGGTGGAGTCGGAGCCAAAAATGTTTTTAGGTGAAATTGAAGCCTGAACCAAATAATAATAAAAACAATTTATGATATAGTAAAAGGGCCTGGAGACAGAACCGGAGACTGATCCGTATAAATATAAAATAATTTTTGCCAGAGTTGAAGCCAGTAAAACAATTTACTGGTTTTACAGCCCTGGTTTGCAGTCACCATTTTAATAAGAAAGAAGAAAAGCATTTTGGTGTTTAAATTTTCTTTTTTTTCACTGTTCAAGGTTTAAAAGTAGCTTCGGCGTTAAGAAAATTCTTATTTATTATTTAGACATATATTAAATAAGATTTAAAGATATTGAATTTATGGTTATTTTAAATCACACAATATTTTTAAATACGTATAAACAAAAAAAAAAAGTTTATTTATTGGATAAAAATGAATAGACTTTTACATAGACAATGAAAATATCCAAATAATGCATTGATTTTGTTTCTTGATTTAGAAGATATTGGGTTAAATAATAGTTGGTAAGACCACAGTATTATCCGTGCACAAGAATAAAAATTTAACATTTTTAAAGTTTTGAAGATTTGTTAACATTACTCTTAACAAATAAATAGTGGTCATTCTTTGTTATTTAAATTTGAGTGTCCTACTCAAAACTCCAAAGATAGTGTATTTTATTTGACTTATTTTGCAAATATACTTGCCACTTGAGGATATAGTTCCTTTTTTATAAATGTTTTCAGTTTTATTTTAGATATAAGTTTATTTTATAAGTAATAATCACTCCATCATAATTGCTGCACACTTAAAATAAAGTTAAAAATGTTGTTTAAACTTAAGGGAATAATCTTGTCATTTTTGAGTTTTGTTTACTGTCATAATTTAATTGTTTATTAGGACTGATTAGTTCAAATTAATACTTTTTTAAGCTAACTCAGTTTTTATTGCATTTAAATAATTTCAAAACCTTTTTAGAATCGTCCGACAGTGCTTTAGGGCGTTTGTTAAAGTCAAAGAAAAGAGCTCAGGTTACGGTACTCACAATTCCAGACTTGGAACGAGAATATCAGTTGGTTCACGCCAGATTAAAATTGTTTAAGTTCCATTCTTCCTCGAGTAATATCCTTCCTGGTAAGTTTTATCTTAACATTTGT
>JABUQX010099579.1:55000-58913 GCA_015478945.1 Trachelipus rathkii
AGGACTAGATCTTGAGTGCCACTAGGGTTTTCAAATGAGGTATGTGTTACCTCTTTTAATTAATATGTGTGAAATAGTCTGGATAATATGTTATAGATTGCTAGGGTACCAGCTGTTCAGATGCGGATCTTAAGGTGAGGTGTGAAAGTATTGATAAAAGAGAATGACGCCATTAGGGAATCGTTTTGTGCGTGCAAGAAAGGCGTAAAGAGAGAATAACACAGAGTGATTCTGATGATTGGCATATGAAAGGAGATGATGTCTGTTGGTAAGCGGGCATAGGGTAAGTGATGGGTCTTGTCGGCTAGGAACGAGATAAGGATTGAGCGTCAGTAGAGGAATGTGAGTTGCAGCTAGAAGAAAATATAACAGGAGGAATGCGGGGTTTTTGTGGCGGGTGGTTGTGTGGTTTGTCCAGGGAATGAACTCCATATTCGCAGATAAACAGTGAGGTCCGTCGCAGTTCCTTTGTGAACCTCGACAAGTTTTCACTTGGGGTATAAAGGCAGCATAAAGGGGAGCGGCTTTCTTTTACTTGATTCATGTTCTATACTACTTTTCTGTTCTGGTGTATAGTACACATCTCTCCCCCAATTGGTATAGAAGGAAGTGTGATAATAGATATAATAATAATAATATAATTAATAATAATAATAATATAATAATAATAATAATAATAATAATAATATATAAAATAATTGAATAATAAAATAATAAATATATCTTCTTTCTTTCTTTCTTTCATTCTGCTTGTGCGCCAAGATTGGGGTAAAGGGCGTACAAGTTCGGAAAAGCAGTAGGAGACATGACAAATGTCGAAAGAAAGCCCAGCATTAACGCCCCTCTGTTACCATTAATTAGGGAGGCTCGTCACAACAGAAATCCAACCTAGGGCATCATTGTAGACCCGACCCCCCTATGATAACGTCAATGTATGGGTTATCCTGGCCAGGTGGCACACCATGCCCCATACAACCCGCATTCTATCCTTCTCTTTTTCTCTCTCTGCCAAAACTCACATTCTCCTTCAGACATTCGTTACCGACTCAATCACTTCTTTCGGTCTCCAGGGGGCAGTTCGGTTCCAACAACAATCCACTATACTCGTACCAACGACTTTCTTATCCTTTCACTGACCAAACATCTCAACATTACTTCATTATTCCCATTACCCTTTCTTCACCAACACCACTCTCTAATACGTTCATTCCCCTTTATTAATTCTTTTTCACACCTAGCTCCCCTAAGATTGTCCATCCTGAACACTTTAAAAAGATTCTATACTTCTATATTCTATATAGTCACTCCATACAATAACACAGGTACAACATACCCTCTGTAAGAACCTAGCACTCCAGAATTAGTCCCTTTACATTCACCACGATTTAATTGCACCAGCACATTCTGCTTCAAACTTCCTACTACACTCTTGCATCATCGTTCCATTGATCAAAGATACCTAACATATTAAACTCAGACATTGCTTCCACTGCTTCAGATACTGACATACTTAACCACTGAGGACTGTCCTCACCACAACCATACCTTACTCTTATTTGTTTACTTTCAAACCCTCTTTTAACATACCCATTTGCCCAAATTCTTCCACCCAATCCTTCAAACTTTTCAGACTCGCAACAGAACCAAAATCATCCGATACAAAGTTAGGGCACTCATCCTTTCATTCTCATCATATCTAACCATTTTCTGCAATCCCTACCCCCGATCTTTATAAGGCCATCCTATACACTGATAACAAGGAGGACATACAAACCTAATGTCTCACTTCGAATATTAATCCTAAACAATCCCATTGGACCCATTATATCTTACAACGCTTCACTATTCGTCATACATATTTTGATTCCATTCAGAGCTAGCACACACCATATATACTAATACGCCAAAAGGCTTCATATTAACTCTACATACGCCTGTTGAATCCATAAAACGAATATAATGTATTGCTGATTACCCTCATTTTTCTCAATCATTTGTTTCAATGTAAGATTGATCACACAATCCTCTTACCACTCCTAAACGCACTGTTCTTCACAATCAGTCCTCAGTCTCGACGCACCGTTTCGACCAAAATACCAGCATTACCTTCCCTACAACTATATATCCTTCCCCTATAACTTTCTACGTGATTACACTTTCGGTAATTCTATAGAAGTTACAGATTACGCTCTCTCCAATCCTTGGAATATACCCTCATACGCTTTATTACACAATTCCAAATCAATCAATCACATCTCGCCTCGCTCTTGATCATTTCACTAGTAATTCATCTATAACTTGCAGATTTACCATTCCTTAACTTTCTACTCTACCCATTACTTCCTCTTTACTAATACCTCATCCCAAATACCTATTCCTTCTGGCACCATCAAACACACACACAACACTATTTACTGTTAATATTGTGCAAATTTTCCCCGAAGTTGTTCTTTCCCTATCCCCTCATCAGTTATGAAAGCACATCCTATTCATTATTAGCGAATTCCCCTTATTCTCATTTTACACTCTTCCGCGCTTCTTCCAGAAGAGTTCCATATTCTTGTATTGTCCTCTTATCTCCTTCCAAACTTCATTACCTCTTTTTCTACCTTAGTTTATCTTTTGTATTCTTTTTCACCAGCCTCAAGCAGGGTGGGATTTTTTTGGGGAACTCTATCATTGCTTCTTGAAGTTTACATTACCACGCTTTTTTTTTACCTTAACGCTTTCTCACCTCTCTTCCACCTTCGCTATTTAACATTTTACTTCCTATTTGACATCCACGTATTTCCTTTCTACTAAATTGCTTCTTATTGACTCCCCAATTTTTCGTATCAACTTGTTACTTCAGCAGATTACTAGCGACGCTCTACATATTAATCCTTTGCTCTTGCTCCACTTGAATCTTCTACTCTTAATTTTACTTACTTCGTTTCGTTATCACTTCCTCTCATCCAAGCCCCATAATTAAATTTACATAGGAACAACATAATGATCGATTAATCATCATAACCCCACTGATTTAAATCACAATTACTCAAATTCTTCTCACAACACCCAAAATATATACTTTTCACTTCGATACATCTTTATCTACAGAAACTCTAGTATACAGATAAACTCTTGAATGTTTAAAAAGTATATTGTAATAAGTCCTCTTCACAGTCCTGATCTGTTTAAATTACCAATTCAGGAGCAAATGCAAAAAAACTGTTATACCATCCCTTTTTGATCACCTATCAAATTCAGGTCCCAACACTATCAATCTGAAGCTATCAACCATCAGAACATCATTCAATTATCCAAAAAAATCCGTACTCTCTTCAACGTTCTCAGATGGACAATCACAACCACAAGCACTGACCTTTCAAACTTAATTTAACATTAGAATAATAATATATTATATATATATATATATATATAATTATATATATATATATATAATATATATCATATATATATAAATATATATATATATAATATTATATATAATATATATATATATATATATATATATATATATGTTTTATATAACAATAATAATATATATATATATATATAATATAAAATATTATACTATATAGTAATTAATATTATTATTACGTATATATAATATATATATATATTTATATATATATATATATATATTTAATTATATATATATATATATATATATAGTATATATTATTTATTATATATATATAATAATATATATAGATAATATAATATATATAGTATATAATTATATATATATATATATATACTATTAGAAATATTTTATTCGAAAATTATTTTCAATATATTATGAATAAAGACACATTGAAGAAGCATCAAACTTTTTATTATTTGAGTGAAAGCTTTGCTCGGGATGCAGGAAACAGGGTAGTATCTAATGACCCCCCAGATATTTAAG
>JABUQX010099580.1:10000-14121 GCA_015478945.1 Trachelipus rathkii
TATATATATATATATATATATACTATACGGTATATATATATATATATATATATATAATATATATATATATATATATAATATATATATATATATATATATATATATTATATATATATATATATATATATTTAATATTATATAGTATATATTATATATATATAATATATATATATATTATATTACGGTCTGTTTCAAGACGCTTAACCGACAATTTGAAAGGGTAGATAGGTTAGAGTAGGTGAAAATATTTAGTTAAATGGAGCATCTCCCCAAGACCCCAGAGGGTATGGTGCATCGAAAGACGGCGCAGCCGACGTGTGGTACGTGAATGTGTAGGTGTCCTATACGCGTTGGTAGCAGTTACACGGTGCCCGTTATTATGTTATAGTGCAGTGCGTGTTGCTATAAAAATAAGGTACAGCTACGCTGAACTCACAGACATGGTGATGTGTTATGGTGAGGCGAGGGGGAATGGACATGGGGCCCGTCGCATCTACGTGGAACGGCACCCCAACAGAAGACATCCTCACCATACAACGTTTGCGTCCGTCGTACGACGCCTGCGGGAGACGGGTACCCTCCGTTATGGCAACGTCGGTGGTGGCATTCGTGCTGTGCGGACACCGCTCGTAGAGGATGCCGTCGTCGAGATGTTTATCAACAACCTGTCCTCTAACACGCGTAGTGTGGCGCATGCTATGCACGTAAGCCACCCAACAGTGTGGAGAATCGTGCGGGAGTACAACCTCCATTCGTACCACCTGTGCAGGGTACAAGCCTTGGGGCCTGCCGATCATGAACCACGTCTGGACTTTGTACGGTGGTTTCTCCGGCAGTCTACACAGGATGCTGCCTTCCCCCGATACGTCCTCTTCACAGATGAGGCGATCTTTACACGGGACGGCTATTTCAACTCCAGGAATAGCCACGTATGGGACTACGAGAACCCGCATGCTATAGCCGTACGTTGTCACCAACACCGGTTCTCCGTCAACATCTGGGCAGGTATTGTTGGCCAACACCTGTTAGGTCCCGTCGTTCTCGCTCAAAGAATAACAGGTGGAGTATACTGACATTGGGCGGCAGACGACATGCAGGACCAGCTCGGGTTCCTATGTCCGGCCGGGCGACGCATATCTGGTTCAAGCATGATGCCCCCCCAGCATTCTGCATCGATTCTTGGGCAACAGCTCACGGTTCGACTTCGGCGAACATGGATAGGCCGGGGGGAGCCCGTTGTTCTGGCCACCGATGGCCGGAATCTTGGACGCCCTTAACTTCTACCTCTGGGGCACGTTAAAGGTATCGTGTAATGCAACGCACGTAGTCATAGCAACGGATTGCTGCCACAGAAAATACAGGACGCCTTTCATTGTCATAGACATGTGCGGGCAGGTCCTTGGCGAGTTGCTGTGGGCCATTGCTGACGTCGATATAGGCGTGGTTGCCCCGGAAGAAGGTCGACACTTTGAACATATATTGTAACCGCATCAATAATAAATACGTATGCCTGTACACGTGTTTCATTGTTGTTTTACCTACATGTGCTACATGTTCGGCGCAACTCGTCCGATGCGAATACACCCCTCTGGGGGCATCGGGTGAGATGGTTCATTTAACGAAAATGTTTGACCTACACATAACCTATCTACCCTACCAATTTGTCGGTAAGGTCTTGAAACACCCTATATATATATATATATATATATATATATATATATATATATATATATATATATATATATATATATTATATATATATATATATATATATATATATATATTATAATTATATATATAATATATATATATTATATAATTATATATATATATTATATTTTTAAAGGTTCATATAATTTTTTTCATTAAATATTTAAATATCTTCAATCATAATAAAAGAGAAATTAACATTATTATTACTATTCCTATATATCTTGAAGACGGTTAACGTTAACGATTAACGTTAACTTCCGTTACATTCTTTACAGATAAACGCTTTAATGATTAACGCCGTTAATTTTTTTTGTTAACGATTAAGGATTAACGGCGTTAACTTTCTCATTAACGGTGCCCACCTTTGTATAATAATTATACAATTACTGCTGTTATAGTGAACAATCTAATTAATTAAATCGTTAATTTTTTCGTTAACTTTTAGCGCTTTCGTTAATTTCGAAAAGAAGTAACGGACTATTAACGAGTTACATTTGTGAATTAATGTTAGCGAGTTAAAATTTTTCCCTACATCCGTTAACCGTTACCTTAATTTACGAGTTTATAAAATATTTTCTTATCAGATTTTAAATTGTATTAGATTCGATTTCGATAAACTTTTTTTCCAAAATTTCCTAAACGCTCCTCTCAATGCTTCAAATTATTTTTTATTCTTACCGGTTTATTAATCCCTTTTAAAAATGTTGACGTTTTTTTTTTTTGCTGTATTCTCTTTCTTTATTGGTTTTTCGCTGAATGAAAAAGAGATAGTGACTGTTGCCGTTCAAGTGAGTCATTAATCTTTCGTTAGTTTATTGAATGCTTCTTTTGCACTGAGTGAAAAATATAACAACTGGCTCATAAGCGTTGTAAATCTTATCAAAAATTACATATTTGTATTAAATTCCTAAAGTTGGCATATCCATTATTTTTACAATAATATACTACTCGGGTGTCCGTAAAAGAATGTCCCAGTTTCAATGCTTTATTATAACAGCGTAATATACAATATCAACAGCATATCATACATCAAAGTGAAGGTCATTGAACAGAGTTTTTCCTACATATGTTCAATATGTGCCCCCTTCGTTATAGGGGACACATCCAGCCGATAATCCAATTCCTCCCAAACATTGGTTAACAGATCCGGCGTAATGGACGCAACGGCATGTTCAATTCTGCGTTTCAACTCTGGCATATCATTGGGCAGCCCCATAGGAAGAAATCGCATGGCGTTAAGTCCGGGGACCGGGGGGGGGCAGATATATAGAGCTCTGTCGTCTGGACCATTATGACCAACCCAACGTTCAACCACGCTCGCACTATGTGACTCCAATGTGGAGGGGCTCCATCTTGCTGCCATATAAAGTTTACCGCTTCATCCTCTAATATATTGTGAAAAGAGCCATTATTGTAACATATCGAGATAGGCGGCCCCTGTTACGGTTGCTTCTGCGAAAGAAAGGTCGTAGACTGTTCGTCAAGATATGGCGCAGAAAAAGTTAACCTTTGGGAATCACGTTCGTGTTCTACAAGTTCAATGCGCGGATTTTCAGCCCCAGTATCGAACAATATGGGCATTCACCTACCCCTGAGTATGAAAGGTGGGAACTCATCGGTAAGACAATCTACACGATCTAGAAGGTTCATTCGTCGTTCCGACCTAACACTGCACAGTCATATGTATTTATTAGGGCCAAGATAAACCGTAGAGGGCATTGTCCGTCGGGCTTTTAAAAGCCATGTACAAACGGGCAACCGGTATGCACGCATTGTAAACGTTTTCCTTAAACCTTCCACAGTCGTCCGTGTTTTGGAACCTGCAGTTCGTGCTGCTCTCCGAAGGATTTTTTTAGGACTATGGAAGAAGCGAAGCCTGATACGGACATGCGGTCCACAATCCTGTGCGTCATTTGGGCTCGTCCTGTACTTTTTGCCTTTACAAAGACATCCATTAATTGCAAATTGCCTATACCATCGGCGAATGTTTTTGCCACATGGAGGATCACATTGGAACCGTAAACGATACGCACATTGAATCGTAATTACAGATTCATACTTAGCAAATTGTAGAACACAGAAAGCTTTACGCTCAGGACTCGCCATTGTCAGTATGTGGCGCCACGCTCTAGAAGGAACTACATCTGACGCGGTCGCAGAGTATGATAATCGTTCTGGAGCAAGTGCAATATTCGAACTATGTCAACTTAATCATCACTTTGAATGTATGATATGGCTGTGGGATATTGTATATTATGCTGTTTATATAAAGCATCTGATAACTGGACATTGATATGCTGTGGATATTGTATTTATGGCTGTTATAATAATAGCATTGAAACTGGGAGCATTCTTTTAAGGACAAACCCGGTATTGAGTATTAAATTAAGGATTACGCTTGAAAGTTT
>JABUQX010099583.1:0-7500 GCA_015478945.1 Trachelipus rathkii
ATATATATAATATATACGTATATATATATAATATAGTATTATATATATATATATATATATATATTAATATATATCATATAATATATATAATAATATATATATATATAATATATATTACAGAGGTGGGCACGCTCCGTTACTCCGTTATCCGTTACTACGGAACTAGTTTTTGGTAACGAGAAATTAAAGAATCGTATACATTTTAATTTCATGTCAACGCTCTCGAATAAAGTTTCGTTATTTTTTTCTCTCGTCTAACTTTTTAGTCGACATTTCGTCTCGACTTTCTTTCAATGTGATAACGGCCATAAATAACCACCCCGGATCAAGCTAAAAAAAACTTATATAAATATATATGATAATATATATATATTGATATTAATTATGTTTATATATGTAATCAATATACTAATACTTATTCTGATATATTATATATATATTATATATATATAATATATATATATATATATATATATATATATATATATATAATATATATATTATTATAATAAGGAATAAGGGGAACCCTGATTAGAATAATGCAATAGGGATTGGGCTGAGCTTTCGTAACTGATGAGTATGATGTGTCATAGAGTGTGGTGGGAACACTCGAAAATTGCATAACATTGGCAGTAATGAGGTGAATATGTGATGTGCGTGGATTGATGTTGAAAGACATAGGTATTCTTGGGCATGAAATTAGTCAAGAGGAGGCAGGTAAATTTGTAGAGCGAGACATTTTTGAAGAAATGGTAAATCTGCAGGTATAGATGAAATTACGGTGAAATATGATCAAGATATATATAGCTCGAGATGGTGATTGATTTGATTTGGAGGTTGTTGTGTAACAAAATCTTTATGGAGAGCATAAGTTCGAGGGATTGAAGAGGAGCAGGTCAATAGTACACCTCTTATATAAGGGTAAATGAGATAGGGTTAACTAGTCAGCGGCAACATTATAGGAGAAATTAGTTGATTTAAGTGTTGTAGGGAAAATATATATTGGTATTTTGGTCGCAAAGAATCTATGTCGAAGTGACTGAAGGATGATTGTGAGAAAAACAAAGGGTGGATAGAGTAAAGAGGATGTGTGGATCAAATCTTTACATTGAAGTAAAGGATTGAGAAAATGAGGGAGGAGAAATAAACTGTATTTAGGTTTTTTTAGATTTGCCAAAACAGGGTATGAATGATTATACAGAAGCTCCTATGGCAGGTGTTATTGATATTATGGTGTTCAGCGTTGGTAAGCTTCTGAATGATCAAAAGTATATATGCGATAGTAAGCGCTGTGAAGAAATATATGGAGTGAAAGTTATGTTGTTTAATATTAATAGGCGGAGAGCATGGATGTGCTATGTCTCTTGGTTTAAAATTTGTATATGGATGGTGGTTATGAAAGATTAGAGGGGTGATTGGCAGGGAATGGTGTTAGAATCAGGGTTGTGGAGTCGTTTCAAAAATTTTCGACTCCGACTCGACCCTCTAAAATTATCGACACTGACTCCATCTTTTCAAAATTAGCCGATCCCCGACTACCGACTCACATCTTGGTTAGAATGTTGGAAGAATGGAAAAGAATGGAGGGTCCCTACCTATTATATGACGGATGATTTGGTTTTGTGTGGCGAATCTGAGAGAGTTTGAGAAGAATGGCAGAGAGATTTGGGTGTGTAAAGGAAGATGTTTGAAGGTAAACATAGGTAAACTAACGTTATAGTTGTGAGTGAGGACAGTCTCGGTGTGAAGTTATGTTAGATATGGTGAGCGGCTGGAGCAAGTTGTCTGGGTTTTAAATTATTTAAGAATATATATGTTGGTATGAAAAGGGAAGGATTGATTGCAGAGTATAGGAGGAAAGTTTTGAATGGCAGAAAGGTAGCTGGTGCAATTAAATCGTTGGTGGATGAAAAGGGACTTAGTCTTGAGTGCCCTAGTGTTCTCACATCCGAGGGTATTGTTTATAATAATGATATCTTGAAAATTTTAATATACACAAACCAATATGTTGCCTACAGAAACCGTAATTAATGTTCATATCAAGCAAAAGTTACGGTAACGGAAGAATACGGCACTTCGTTACTTTATGCCTTTCAAGAAACGGATAATAACGATAACGGAACTACTTTTTCGAGTAACGGAGTAACGATAAGGGAACTACTTTTTTGAGTACGAGCCCACTAAGTGTATATATAATATATATCATATATATAATATAATTATATACTAGTATATATATATCACTATATATTAATATATTTATATATATAAATACTATATATATTATTATATATTATATAGTAATTATATATAATATATTATATAATTATATATATATATACTTAATTAGTGATTTAACTTCAATAGAAATAAAACCAAAGATAAGACTCCTATATATATTTTAAATATTTAATATTTGTTCTTAAAGATTTTCCCCGAATTAATGGCAATATAGCCCGTTACTTTTTTTTCTTTTTTTTTTTTTTTTATTTTTTTAAATATAAAAAAAAAATCAAACAAAAAATGTATAAAAATTGCTCTGACATAACACCTAGAAAAATTGTCTACAATAAGTGATATTGATTAGTTGATTTATATCACATGAATTTTTTTCTGTGCTATCCTGCTCAGAATTTGGCTAGATTATAATTCTGACAATATTGCAAAGGCACGAGTACCAAGAGCTTGCCAACAAACCCGTTCGACAAGACCAAATAGATTATTAATTGATTGAAAAATTTAATCTAAAAAACAGATTAAATTTAGAAACACAATCTTTGAAAGCTATAATAATTAAAAATATTGAAAAGTGAGTCTATGGGGTCTTACCTTTGGTTTGATTTTTTCAAAGATTGACGGCTCTTTGTTAAGTATCATAAGTTAGCACTTAGTTTCGTAGCACTTACTATACTAGTAAGGTAAATTGATTTGTGGAAGGATATCTAGAGAATAGAGAGAGATTGAAATAGTAAGAATTGAAAAAATCAAACAAATGTAAGACCATAGACTCAACTTTTCAATTATTTTTATTTAATTTATATAGCTTTCAAGATTGTGTTCTAAATTATCTGTTTTAGATTAAATTTTCATCAATTAAGTAATCTTTTGGGTCTTTGTCGAACGGCTTTGTTGCAACTCTTGGTTAAACTGTGCCTCTTGCATATTGCAAATTATAATCTAGCCATTCTGAGCAGGATAGCACAGAAAAAAAATCAAGTTGATATAAATCAACATAATAATTTCACTTGATTTTTAAAATTTTTTTTTTTTTATTATTTTTTGCTTATTTTATATATTTTTATTATGATTTTTTTTTCGTTATATTATAAAATTAAATATAAAAAAAGAAAAAAAAAGAAAAAAATGAACGGCTATATTTGCCTTAATTTGGGGAATAGGAATAATAATTTAAAATTTAAAAATATATATTTGTTTATTTTAATTTTTATTTCTATTGAGTTAAATCACTTAATATATATATATATATATATATATAATATATATTATTATTACTATATTAAATTATATATATATATATATATATATATATTATATCATATATATATTATATATATATATATATATATATATATATATATATATATATATATATAATATATACAATAGGTGCGAGCATCGTACTCAAAAAAAGTAGTTTCGTTATCGTTTACTCCGTTACTCGAAAAAGTAGTTCCGTTATGCATTATTCCGTGTTCTTTTGAAAGGAAAGTAACGGGAAGTGCCGTTTACTCCGTTTACTCCGTTACCTTTAGCCTTTATTGATATGACATTAATACGGTTTCTTAGGCAACTTTTGGTTTGTGTTAATATTAAATTTTCAAGATAAATCATGTTATTATTAAAAAAACCATACCTAATGATAAGAAGAAAAAAAATAGAGAAAAATAAATAAGGAAAATAGTCCCTTTCATCCACCAACAGATTTTATTAGCACCAGCTACTTCTGCATTCAAAACTTTCTCTATTTACTCTGCTCACCGTCCCTTTTTCATCATAACATATATACTAAAATATTTAAACCAGACACTTTGCTCAGCCGCTCACATCTAAATAACCATCACCCGAGGGACTGTCATCACTCACACTTATAACGTTACGTCTTTACCTAATGTATTAACATTCAAAAAATATCTAATTTAATAAACACCCTGCCAAATCTCTACTGCCAATTCTTTCTACAAATCTAATAAGATTCAAGCCACAAACCAAATATTCGCATAAAATAGAGATAAAGGAAAATAAATTAATATATTAAATTCTATCACAACATTCTAACAAGATTGTGGAAGTCGGAGTCAGAGATACGGTTAATTTTAGAAAAAGAGATGAGAGAACAAAAAAGGTAACAGATAATATATAAAATTAGAGAGGTCGAGCTCGGAGTCGAATATTTTTTGAAACGACTCCAAAACCCTGATTCTAACACCATCCCTTTCCATCCCACTCTAATTCTTTCATAACCCCATCTATACAAATTGAATAAAGAAGACATAGCACATCCATGCCTCACATTCCGCTATTAATATTAAAGCAATACTTCAAACTCCATATATTCTTGCACACGACTTCCTAATAGTATAATAATATTTGATTTCATTTCAGAGTTACCACCACACAAATAATAACTCAAAAAATAAACAATAGACATAGAGTTCTGTATTTAATCATTTTCATACGGTGTTTGCAAATTCTTAAAAACCTAAATACAGTTTATTCTTTCTCTCTCTCTCTTTTTTTCACTCATGTACTTCAATGTAAAGATTTGATCACACATCTCTATTACTTTCTTATGCCACCTTGTTATCCACAATCAGTCCTTTCAGTCATCGGACATATTACTATTCGACAAAATATAAAGTATATTTTTCCTACAACACTTAATAAACTAATTTCCCCTATATTTCCTACAGTTTCCCTTATCTCATTTACCCTTATATAAGAGCGTACTATTACTGCTCTCCTCAATTCCCATCGGAATGCTCTCATAAAGATTTATGTTACAAACTTCCAAATCACAATCATCACCATCTCGCTTCGTTCATAGAAAATATAAAAATAATTAAAAAAAACCGGTAATTATCTATACTGCAATTTTAATTCTTCAACTCTTCATCGCCTCTACAAGATTACCTCCTCCTTACTAATTTCTTCATCCCCAACGTAATTATGTTTCATTATTTTATACGCACATTCACTAATCCACCCCTCATTTACTGCCAAGTTTGCAGATTTTCGAAGTGTCCAGGTTCCCCTTTCTCTTGCATTTCTCATCAGTACGAAAGCACATCCCTATTCATATTATCTATGCATATTTATATATATCTTTATATTTATAATATATTATATATATATATATATATATATATATATATAATAATATATATATATATCGATATATATACAATAGTATATATATAAAATATATAATATATTATATTATATTTATATATATATATAAAAAATTATATTATATTATACTATAATCATATTTTTGATTTTTTAGCTTGATCGGGTGGTCAATTGGCTATCAACATTCAAAGAAAGTCGAACGAAATGTAACGGACTAAAAAGTACGGAGAAAAAAATAACGGAACTTATTCGGAGCGTTACAAGAAAAAGTAACGAGTTCGTTACTCCGTTACTCAAAAAACTAGTTTCGTTAGTAACGGAGTAACTAACGGAGTAACGGTTCGTGACACCTCTGTATATATATAATAATATATATATATAATATACTAATATATCTTATATATAATATATTATATATATAAATATAATATATATATATATATATATATATATATATTCTATATAATATATATATAATAAGCAAAAAATCAAAATAAAAAAATCTCATTTTTTAGAAAATCCAGTGAAAAAATCAGTTCATTTATATTTTTTCCCCCTTTTTTTTAAAAAATTTTTTTTTTTCCCGTCCATCCTGTATTTAAGTGATCTCTAACTTCAATAGGGGAAATAAAAAAATTAAAATAATAATTTATATAGCAAGGCTACTACTGGTCCAAAATTCCTTTACATCCATGTTTCAAAAGAGTATTCTTTTATATTCCTGATGTAACAGAATTTATCAATATTAACAAAATAATCCCGTAACAAGTCCGTAAATCTTAGTGTTGCGTTTCATTGTGTCATAGACAATTGATTTGATGATAGACTATAGCCCTATATTTAAGATTTTCATATTTACATAGATGAAATAAATCACTTCAAAATAATATCTCTATATCGAAACTTAAAAAAAGTTTGGTACAAATTAATTTCGCGTACGTCCGAATCTAAAAAATCCTTTCCTAATTTCCATTTTTTTATTTAATAGACTGAAATAAAATTCAATATCTTAAACATAATATATATTCGAACTTAAGAAGTTGTTTCTACAATAATGGTTGGGGTTTTTTGGATTCTGTGAGAAAAAATATCAATTTTTGATTTTTTGATTTTTTTTAGATTTTTTGGACTTTTTTGGACTTTTTTGAGATTCGTGACGTCACGCGAAATATTTGATTTGTAAAACAAATTGTTTTTTGTTTGCTATATTGTTTTATCTCTTTTCTCTATATTTGAGTTCAAAATCTTAAAATAGGGCTTATAGTCTGTGACACAATTGAAATAGCAACACTAAAGAGTGTTATTTGTAATAATCGATTAATAATATTACATCAGAAATAAAGAAAACAATGTTTGAAACTGATCTTTTAGTTGACATTTTTATAGTGTAGAATTTGAAACAGAGTTAGCCTTGCTGTGATATTATTATTCTAATTTTTTTATTCTTCTTGAGTTAAATCACTTAAATATACCAAATAACTTAAAAAATATATATTATAAGAAAAATCAAAAAATAAGAAAAAATCATGATTTTTGAGCAAAAATCAAGTGAAAAAATCAGTTGAAAAATTCAATTGATTTTTTCCGTTGCCATCCTGCTTACAAATATTTCGCGTGACGTCAAGAATCTCAAAAAATCCAAAAAATAAAAAAAATAAAAAAATTAAAATTGATTTTTTCTCAAAATATAGAAAAATTCCCAACCTGAGTCAGAATACATGTTTAGTACAAAATTTAATGTTAATAATAATAATATTTATATATATATTATTATATATATATATATATATATTATAATATATATATTTATATATCTATATAATATTATTATATTCTATTTATATCTATATATATATAATATATATTATATAATATATATATTATATATTATATATTAAAATTTATAAATAATAAAATATAAATATTATAATATATATATAAAATATATATATAAAAATATATACATTATATAATATATATATATATAATATATATTATATATATATATATATATATATATATTATATATATATATATATATATAATATATATTATTATATATAAGAAAATCCAAAAATCAAAAAATCATTGATTTTTTTTGTGCAAAAATCAAGGAAAAAATCAGTTAGA
>JABUQX010099583.1:15000-35000 GCA_015478945.1 Trachelipus rathkii
ATTGACTATTCTACAGCTTGGAACTTGGTAGAGAAGCTTCTTCAACAAGTAGGAGATAAAAAGAGTGATAAAAACTTTCAGGCTCTGTATAAAAACAAAATATTTACGAAGTACATTTTAATAGCACATAGAAGATAAAATATTGAATGTAGAGTAGACATTTAGATTAAGGAAAAAACTTCAAGGAAAGGTATTAAAATCATCCTATGGATTGAAAAATCAATAGATGAAGCTCTTGGAATCTCAACTGCTCAAAACTATAAATTGTTTTTTTCAGTGATTTAGATCGTTGCCAGAAACATGCTGTTGATAGTTTTCCTACGGAAGTCTTTTGTAATATTTATTTTTAAACTTTGTTTAAAGTTCGAAAAAGTCAGTGTTGATGGAGTTGATAGCAGTTGCGATCAGTATGAAAGTTTACAATGGCTGAATAAAATGACAATAAAACAAAACAGACAATTCTAGATGGAGCTAAGAAATCTGTCAATTTGGCGATGTAGAATGTAAAGAAGGTTGATTGAAAAGACGGAAAAGTGTTTATGCATTATGCTTCTGACAATAAAAAATGGTTTTCCGTAGTTTAAACGCGCCATTTTTTCGTTTGTTGTTGAAATTTCGCACAATCTGATTGATTTATCAACTATATGTAAAGCTCTAAAAGTTGTGTACAGATAACCATACCTTTGTTACACAAGTCAATTGTGAAAGGGATTTTCTAACTTAAAAATTAAGAAACGACTTAGATCATTAATCTTTAAAGCAAGACCTTATGTCTAATTTCTTTTCATGAATGGTAGAAGAAACTTCCTTGCTATAACATGGATAAAGATGTAAGTATTATAGTTAAGTAGCAAGGACCAGTGAAGAACTGGCCAAAAAGATGTAGGTTAGTAAACAACCTTTTACTATCACATAACCTTTCTTAGTTTGCTGTGTCTGTACCCTGTTCCAAGGGTATTGTAGAGCCATTTTTATTTTTGTTATAAAATGTATTCTTTACAAATTTGTAAACATTAAATAGACAATTAAAGAGGACGTTGTTTTTCTTTTCAATATGCTAGGTTTTTTATTACGTTGTGACTTGTGTCCATTTTTAATATTTATTGAGGTATTACAGTGGATTTAGATTTATGGCTTCAACAGTGTGATTTGGTTGCTAAAACTAAAAATATTACTCAAACCTCATTTTTAAGTAATAAACCACTCGTAATTAATTAGTATACTTATTTTTTTATAGCAGGGAACTAGTTTAGGTACGGTATATAATAGAAATAATGAAACATTTATTGTTCGTTTAAATTTCTTAAATCAGAAAAAGTCTTATTTTTTATTTCAACTATTTTTATTTGTGAAAAAATAGGTAAATGTGCTTTTTAAATTTCAAAAATTACATATTTATAATCTTAATTCCTCTTAATTTCACGTAAGGGGCCCCTTTTCAATCTCTAGCCGAGGGCCCCCAAAGGAGCCAGTCCGGGCCTGATTTGAAAGTATAGAGACGGTAGAAGCCACATGGGCCTATCGAGACTAGCCTATTGGCGTTTTTGTCCTAAGTTTAGTTAGTCTTTAAGTGTATTTAATTCAAATTTTAGTACAAAATTAATTTAAAATTAAGGTTTATTTAAACATTTGAAAGTATAGAGACGGTAGAAGCCTCATGGGCATATCGAAACTATAGCCTATTGGCGTTTTTTCCTGTTTAGTTAGTCTTTAGGTGTATTTAATTCAAAATTTGGTATAAGAGTTAGGGAAGCAATGCATTATAGCCTAACCATTCCCTTTCAATGTTTTCCTCAAAAAAATTCAATCTAAATGTTTGGCTTTGTAGGCCTAGATCATTTTCAACTTTAAAATTTAATTTTTTTTTTTTGGTCTTGTAGACCTTTTCAAAATTCGCATCAAATAATTTTGCCTGGTGGTAAGCCATCTTTCATTTTTCCCTCTTTCTTCAAAGTTTCATTTGTCCTTGAGTCATTCAAGCCTTAATTTCAGCGAAAATGTCTTTCCCAGAGATACAAACTGGAGGAAGTAGACTCCTTGTTTAAAGAAATGAAACAAAAGAATACATATTATTAAACTTTATAATGATAACGAAGTGGACTCCCTCGTTCCCGAATTTCATAGACAAGAGTTGTGTAGGCAAATTCAGCATCAGTGCTCAATTAAATTAAAAGTAAACCATTTAAAATTTATGATGGTTCAACATCCAACCCTCTCAAATTTAGGTAAATCTATACTTAGAACTATAGATTGTGGTTCCTTTGAAGGTCAAAATTTCAAACACGATCCTCAGGTAGATACTTAAACTGTAAAAAATTCAATCCTTCACATAATGCTAATTATCAATTTAAAAATAACGAGAATCAAAGAACAAATGAGTCCTTGAAATAATAATAATAGGCCTGACTCCAATTCTGCTTTGCAGAATTTCAAAACTCATACTAATGCAGTTAGTTTAAATGAAGCTTCTCATTGTATTGATTCCTCCACTTCTAAAATCAAAAGTTATTTAAGATCATGTAAGTTTTGTTCATCCCAAGGTCATGTGATGACAAATTGCAATGTTTATCGAACTGAACTGAAAGATCTAATGAAATAAGTTTATACAGTAAATGTTCAAGCTCTAAACATGCTGCAGATCAGTGTCCTGGACTTAAGATGAGCAACTTTCTTTCTGTTGCTAAGTTTGCAATAAAAGAAGTCACATTACTGCTCTTTGTAAGCAAAGGAAAATGTATGTCTTAGTTTTAATCAAAGTACCAATAATTTATATTTGTTGCCATAAGGGTTGATAGAGGTAAAATTTCGTCTTCATTTCGATGCCTTGTCGACTGTGGCTCACAAAGGTTCTATCTTTCTAAAAGAGTGCTTGGCAAACTCAACATATCTATAGAGAGTCAGCAGAGTACTCAAAACTATATAAAAATCTATTTAGGTGTTACCACCCGCAGTTTGAAATAGACTGTTCTTGGTGTACAGAGTATATGAACCAGTTTTGTTTCATCCTTCCTCTTTTGATTGATGAGAATTTTTAACTAAATTACGTAGATCAAGCTCTCCTTAATCTAAGAAATAAATCTTACAAATTGGCTGATTCTGGGTATAAAGAGTCCAACTTCTCAGTTTCGATTTTTATACCTTCTTATGGCATTGCATTTATCGAGTATTTTACCTCAACTAGAATTGATTAAATGTATGAGTGGATCAGCTTTTAAGTTAAGAGATGGATATAATAATTTCATTTAAATATTATCTAGTTTTTAATACATCATATTCGAAATCAACAGCTTGTTCAGTCCCGCCATCAAATTGTTTCAAAATACAAGATCATTCACAAGGTCGTAGCCAGATATGGTTAAATACAGTCTTGAAATTCCTATACACTCTTTTTTTAGTCCTTTAAGCGCACATTCTAACTAATTTCGGATGTAGAGCAAGGCTAAAATAATGTTCAAATTAGGAATCCTTAAAGTATTGAAGGTTGCATAATAATACAATCTAGGAAATGATCATTTGAAACAGAATGAAAAGATTCAAAGTAGTATAAGAGTTCAAAAACGGAAAAAATATGCATCTTCCATGGATTGAGATAGAACTTTCTTTGTTGCCCTCCAAACTATAAATTGCACTTGTCAGTGCTTAATAAAAGTTATGAAATTTTAGAACGAAAAAATTTGGTTAAGCCTATGATGAATGTGTTTCAGGCAAACAGTTTTACGCTGATGGTATTATTGAAGAGTTCGAGTATCAACAATCCTCTGAATATGAAAATTAAAGATTTGAAGTTTCCTGCCACAGCCTGTTACGTAAAAACTGATGAACAACGTATCAACCAAAAAACTAAAACTACTTTTTTTCCATCTCTAAATGAAGCAGCTTATACTGGATAGATCTTTATGTTCTTTCTTTTATTAAGGCAACATTTATTCTAGATTCAGATAAAACCCAACTTGTGTATGTTGGATCGTTATAAAGCAGGCCTTTCCTTCAGATTAAAAGTTAAAATCTAATTCGAAGACCGCAATTGCTTTTTCTTAATAATTGTTTTTTTTTGAAAAAGTAACTTCAAACTTGAAAGCTTATCGGTACTCAACCATTGTTTTTGGTTTCATCATCCTTCCCATTCATTCTCAATTCTCAATCTCTAATCAGCATCAGATGCCAGATCTTAGTAGGAGATGCATGCTGCTCATATTTTACTTAAATAATTTTTTTTGTTGATATTTAATTTATTAATGGAAATGATCCACAACATTTAAAGGAACTTTATCATGAATGTAACAAAAGAATGAAAGATGGTGGTTTCCATCTTAGAAGTTGGGACTCGAATAATGATCAATTAAGAGCTGTTTTGGAAGAAGAGGGTAGAATAGTTCACATCAGTATGCAAGAAAGAAAGGTTCTTGGAAATGAGTGACACTACAGCTAGAAAATGATCGAGTTTCAAATTTGCAAAAATTTTCAAGTTAAAAGATGAGCAGTGGACATCGCAGGATAGATACCAAAGATTTGCTGTTATGGCTTGATGGTGGTTGGGTGAAGGTTGGTAATACTCTTGTTTATACCAAAATATATTTTTTATTCGGACTCCATATATTGAAAACCATAAAGAACAAGACATAAGTAGAAGTTTAAGTATAAATTAAGAAAGTACAACAAAGAAGCCCGAGCTGAGAAACATTTTACTTAAATGGTGTGAGCAACTGACTTGTCACAACAAGCTCCAGTAAACTGTGCAATCTTTGTCTCGCGTCACTACAAGGCAATTTCCTAAATTCGGTATCGCCTAATTTGGTCTTCCATTGGGATGAGAAGGCCCTCTGATGTTCCAATTTCCTGGTTCCCTCTTCTTTGTTCGGATTTAATAAATTCGGTTAATTATTGAAATGAAAAGTGTGCTTTCCCTCACGTTCCTCCAGCAAAATCTTTATTCATATTTGTGAGGTTTTCACACCATCTGTTATGATTTTGCAAGTTTAATAAGTAATAGATCTATGTTCAAAAATTATAGTATGTTTCAAGGCCAAAGGTGGTACTCCGTTCAATGTAATTCGTTTGCCCTCTTAGAAGTTTGTTGTCTGTATTCTATTTTTCAAGTGTAATCAAGATTCAATATTTACTCAAAATTTTTCCACATGTACATTCAAAAACTAAAAAAGTCATCTGTAGGCACTCAAAGCATGTGTTCTTCAGCATGGCTCCTGACTGGAAGAGCAAAAAATAAAAATATTTTTTTAAGCAGTAGGTTCAAAAATTTCACAAAATTCAAAAAACAAGTTGAACAAGAGTAACAAGGTACACATTCTTTCTTGTGACATCTTTATATCGAGTACCGTGACACCCAGCAGCCTCTGATTACCAGAAGTATGACAACCTTCTAATTCATTATTTCAAAATTGTAAATTATGGCTTAGGTCCTTCTTGGATACTTTATCGGATCCACATCTCAAGTGGCTATTAGTAAAATACTCTATAAATGTTTGTCTGAGGTACCAATAAGGAAAGAGCGTTTGAGCAACCAGTCAAAACACGAACATCTTTGGGTGTTCATGCAGTACTTTGTTACTAGTGCTTTTAAGTAGATTACTCAAGTGCACATAGTTTTTTAGGGTAACTTCAAAAACATCTCAAATTCATTAGCAGGAGTAAAGGGGTGATGAAAATTGTGATGAGAAAGCCAAATTCCATTGGTTAAAGAGAATTGCAGGAGTATTGTTTCTTTTAGGGAATATTATTTCTCCAAAACTCTCCTAAAAGACTGAATTCCAATGCAGGTTTTAATCAACTTAATTTATTTATAGATGATAAAGGCCTCATCCTATCCAAAGGGAGAATTGCAACACATTTATATACATTATGAGTGATAAATCCAATCTTCTTGGCAAAGGATCACCATGCTCACTAGTAATCATATAGAGATTTTCATTATAGGTCATAACAATTGTGTGATGTTCAAGCCACAATCAATTTCATCAGAATCTCAAGGCTTTGGATTACCATGCCAGGAAGGCTGTAAAGAATGTTTTTTCAGATCTACAAAATTATGTAAAATTAAATTTAACAAATATTCGAGCCCCTTTAATATCGAAAAATGACTAAGTCTCCTCATTTTCTCTAATTCTCATCTCATGTCAGTCAAAGAAAGACCACTTATACAGCTGGCTGTCAAAGTCAAGAATTTTTTCAACTTTAAATTTCTTATTTGTAATTTTATTTTCTTTATTGCAAATGGTTTCCATTGACAACTCTCAGTAGGAGGAGTATAAAACTATTAAATACGTCTTCACATATATCTCTCTATTTTATTTAATTGATTAGATTTTTAGATATTTAGATGTAGGGTTGTGAAAACAATGTTTTAGAGTATCTTTTGGCAATTTGCCACTATTGGATATAATTGTCCAAAATTCACTAGGCATTTCAAAGTTTTCTACTCAATTATCAAAAAACGAGATCTAACTTGTTGCCCGCGTGCTCAAGAAATTATAATTCATAATCAAAGTGTTAATAAATTAGTGCGAATAGTTGATGCACCGGAGAGTAATGTGTTGGCCGAGGCCGGAGAGCGGAGGCCGCAGAAATGAAATTTTAATGTCCGGCGGAGGCCGGAGTCTCGGCCGGAGAATGAAAATTTCGCAATTATACTTTACCTTAATAATATATAATATATATAGTAAATATAATATATATATATATATATACTATATATATATATATATTATATAATATATATATATATATATATTTATAAATGATATATAGTTATCATAGATATATATAATATATTAGCGTATTAAGAGATTATTATAGTACTATATAGATATATATATAAGTATAAGAGTATGAACGGATATATATATATATAATATTAGATTATTGATTAATATCATATTTAATATATATTATATAGTATATATATATAAATATAGTATATAATATATCTATATATTATATATATATCATATATATGATACTATATATTGTATATACTATATATATAATATAATAAGATTATTATATATACTGATATTTATATTAGGTATATAATAGTACGTACTATATAAATAGCTATAATATATATATAGTATATATATACTATACTATTATTTTTATTTTTACAGATTTATTTAAAAATATTAAGAAAAATATATATATATATTAATTTCCTTTCTGGATATTATGTCTTCTCTAGTTTGGGATTACTTTAAGATTAAAGTAGGCGATAATAGTAAAGCTGAGTGGTCCCTTTGTGGCGCTATCTAGGAATACATTACTATCAGAGGAAATCCAAAGAGAGTTCAAAATATTATAGTACAGAAACCTTTACCTCGGATCATCTGAACAAAGAGACCATTAAAACCACAATTGAAGATAAAGAAAATATCTGAATCTTCAAGAAGACGAAGGTGGCCGAAAAAAGAAAACATGATCTCACAGCACAGCAAGAGTGATGATCCATGGTTCATCCATAATCAATCAACTTCTACCGTCTTTTTAAAAAAAGATTTGTGTTCAGCCTCACTGTTTGAATAACTGAGAAAACAAGATTTTGGGAAAATTAATGATAGAAAAATCACAGAAATTAATTTCAAAAATTGGGGAAAATGATTGCTGTGGACATTCTGGCCAATTTTGTTTTGTAGAAGAACATTGGATTTTAAGAGATTATATAATCACGTCTGTCCACAATATAATATCCATCAAGGAGTGGACGTTTCAGAAGAGATTAATCCCAACAAGTATAATAAAAGGGTAGAACAAAAATAAATACTATCAGCTGCAGAAATTCAAGCAATATCAGAACATCAGATATTTGGACTGTGCTCATATAACAATGAAAAGCTTTTATAGTATGGTCCAGAGCATTGGATTGATAAAAATTTTCAAAGGAAGAAAGAGTGAAACATTACAAATCAGTAGTTTTAAGCTTCTTCTCATTCTGTAGAAAATATAATGTCTAAAGTCTGAGGAAATATCTTAAGAGCCTGGGAATTTAAAAAAGAAATATTCGTTGTCCTAACGATAATGCACCAACTTGTAAAAGGTATGAGAGCGACAGGTGTTAATAAATGAATATGTTTTATTCATTCTTACAGCTAGTAAAGTAATTACAATCTATATTTTTCAAAAACGATTAAAGATTTAATTAGTTATTAATCATTTTAGTAGATCACCAATGTGCTACAGCTAAGTTAAATGAAATTCAAAAAATTGCTCAAAATTTTCGCAATACACAAGCTTATCCAAGATGTGGAAACAGATGGAATCCATCATCTTAAATGCTGCAAAGGATCATAGAGCAAAAAATTGCAATTACTATATATTCTTAAAATTCGAAAAACAATCTAGAAATCTTAAATGCAAATAACTGGTCTATGGAGATATAATTAGATTTCATCTTCAACCATTTGAAGAATTAACTAAAGAGCGAGTGATGATGATGTAAGATTTATCTTTTGTAATACCTGTAGTTAATACATTGCAAAAATATTTAGCAAATACTTGGAAGGATAGCGGCGTAAAAACTATGAAAGAATGAGCTTTTTAAATTCTGTTACTCGAACGTTTTGGTACCCTTAAAAGAAGAAAACTTTATGTTCTTGCAACGTCTAAATCCACAATACAAATTAGCTCCTTTGATTATTATTGATCAGAATAAAATAAATTTACTGCTAAAGAAAGAAGCAAGAACTATTTTATAAAAGCTAAAGAAAATATTGCATTAAGTCAGATTCTGATGAACAAAATGATGATCAAAATGATCAGTCTCATACAGATTCACATGAAGAATCTGAAAATGAAACGGCAGATATTGAGAAGGAAACATATTCAATTTTCTGGAAGTGCTTTGATGACATGCTACATGAAAAATCGTCAGAAGAAAATGACGAATATTTCAGATATAACAAACAAGTAAAACTTCAAAGGAGAAAAAGTTAAATTGCAAAACATAGAAGCAGCAGTGAGAGAAAACACATGAACTTAGAAAACTACTATTCAAACTATGTGGATAAAAATTTTTGGCAGCACGCTTACTTTAACGGGAACGAAAATCGGATGCTGATCCACAGTTATGGGTGGAAAGAACAGAAAAGCACATTATCCTGACTGCATCTTACCTGAATTAGCTAGAAAATATCTCTCTGCTCCAACAACTCTTCACCTACATTTTAGCGAGAGAATATTTAGCCAAGCAGTAAATATTTATGCCAAGGTCAAAGTGAATTGTCCTTCTCCTCAACCATTAGCTGATCCAGCTCGTGTTTCTTCATAAATAATTTAAGATCATTTGATTTTAAATATTAGAGATTTACCTAAATAGCAATGCATAAGCTATTTTAACTTTCCTTTCACTGACTTTGTGTTAAACAATATAATTTAATTTCTCAAAAAATTCTATTGATACCCTATACAGTATCGATAACAGCTGGTAATATGCAATATATAATATATATATAAATATATAAATATTTATATATATATATATATATATAATATATTTATAATGACTAATACACAAAATACAGGTACGTAAGTGTAATATGTGTCTAAATATATACTATATATCTAATATATAGTATTATATAAGTTTCAAATGTTAAGTTTTGTTAAAACTTAAAACTCTTTATAATTTTAAAGATTAAGATACTTATATCATAATTTTTTTAGTTTTTGGGTCAGATAATGGCATGTAGTTTAAAAGTTTCCTTTTTACAATTTCAAATTACCTATTCTGATTGCATTTTAAAGCTATATAGATTTATCTCAAAGTGTACTTTTGTTAGGGGTAGTCATTTTTGATATCAACCCTTTTTAAGTTGTTTATCAAAATTAGTCTATTCAGTAAATGGTGTCATATAGGGCTATTATAATATTATTATAATATTTATTATAGTTATAATATTAGTTATAAGTTTGACTTAAATATTATCACTACAACAAAAAATATTAAAATAATTTTTTTACACTTTTAATTTGAATCATTTGCTATACATAAATATATTTTATTAAAGTTTTTAATTATTACTTTTGGACAAATGGAAATTATACTTGATATGTTATAACTACCTTTCAAAATATAGGTCTCCGGCCGGAGAAAGCGGGAGACTAGTGGTCTCCGGCCAGGAGCGGAGATCTTTAAAAAAGGCCGGAACTCAGCCAAGCGGAGCGCGAGCCGGGATCCGGATGGCATCGCCTAGTGGAATTAAATTGTTTTTTCAAATTCTTACTATTTCAATCTTTCTCTACTCTAATCAATTTACCATTTTACTTACTAAGTTTAAGTAAGTGCTACGAACTAAAGGCAGAGTTACTTATGAGAGCTTATCCAAAGAGCATCAATCTTTGAAAAAAATCAAAACCAAAGGTAAAACCAAAAATAAATAAATTTTTCATTATTTTTCACTATCAATATTAATTTTCGATTTTCTTAAAATATCTAAATTTTTAATGAACGATAATTTATAAGCTTTTAATAAGTTTTTGTAAGTTTACACATTAAATTTGTTGCATAATTAACAAAACTTTTCATAACCTTACTGATTTTGATTTTTTAAGAAAAAATCAATATCGTATTTATAGCAATTTCGTAGCCGAAGTCATGATATTTTTCAAAAAATGTACGCTTTATTTTTTTTTAATTAATTTTCCAATTTTGTTTCGTGATCATTTAGAATTATATTACATTTTGTTAAGTAGACAAAGTAAATCTGTGGTATACTTTACCAAACTTATCATAACTTATAGGTTTTTCATATATATAATATAATATATATATATATATAATATATATATATTATATTATATATATAGTATATATATTATATATAGTATATATCTAATTACTATATATATTATATATATATATATATATGTTATTATCTATATATATTATATATATATATTATCTATTTATAAGGTATATATATATATATTATATATTATATATAGATATATAATATATATATATGTAAAAAATAAACTATAAAATTTTTTATATATAATATATATATAGTATAATATGATAATACCTATATATTATAATATTACTAATATATAATATATTATATAATATATATATTTTAAACAAATTTAAAATTGTTCATATACGTAACTTCTGAAAAAAAATTGACTTCAGTTTCCATGACACAGATAATGGACATGAGTGCCATATATATAATATATATATAGTATATTATATATATAGTATATTATATATATATATATAATTAATTATATGATATATATATAATATATAATATAATTATAGATATCATATATATATATATCATACTAGTTAGGCATAACAGATTGATCGTGGAGACACCAGAATTACATCAAATTGTTTCGTTTATACATAATAGTTTTTATCAACATAAAAACATTTATCAAGATTACATTACATATATATATTAGTATATATATACCGATAGTAATATATATATATATTCATATATATATATATATATATATTATATAATAATAAGTATATATTATATATGTAAGTATAACTGGATGGCCAGGATGATATTGGTCAGCCTATTATGAAAATATATCCCTCCTTTTAGGAGTCTTAGAGATTTTGTACTCCCTCTTAAACTTGGTACAGGGTTGCCGGAAGTCGGGAGTCGGAGTCGGAGTCGCGCGAAGTCGCGGAGTCGTAGTTTACGAGGGTGGAGTCGAGATCGGAGTCGGAGCGGAAGTCGGAAGTCCAGGTAATTTTAGGAGAAGGGTGGAGTCGGAGTCGGATCGGAGTCGGTCATTTTTTCAAAGAGGTCGGAGTCCGGAGTCGAGTCCGAGAAGCTCCGGAGTCGGAGGTGCGCGTAACTTTTCAGATAGAGTTTGGAAGTCTCGGGAAAATTTTAAACTGACAAAGTTATAAATTGTGACTCTGTGAATGACCTCAATCACTTCATGCAAGTTTATTGACATTTCGACTCCCACATCACAAAATGCAATTGCAAAAACTTCGAAGATTTTAACCAGCACCTTATGTTTTCAATTTTAAGATTATATTTATATAAATTCACCTTCAACACTTATACATCTATATTTACCAGATACTGAAGGAATAAAAGACACCATGGTACAAAGAGAAATTTCTCTCATTGACAATGATCATTATACAGCTGTTGTTTTTATTGATCCAATCTACAGGGTAAAACTTTAACTGAAGAAGACAACAAAATAAGCTAAAATCGCTGGCAAGACTTTGCAAATAGTGGCATTTTATTAAAAGGGTTGCAGGCAGTTCAAAGAAGACAAAGGGATACGATCTTAAACATATTGTAAGTTTGATGAAACTACAACTATACTTCCGTTACTACCTTTCTCAAGTCATCTCAGAAAAGTTCAGAAGATTAAGTAGTGAAAAGCTTCTAGATATTGAAGAGCTTAGTCGAAAGGGTCGATTGGTTCAAGAAAAAGGTAAAGGTCCTTCCTAATCCTTGTACACATTATTCCATAACTTTAAATGAAATTTCTTTGCTGCACTGAAAGAAGTTGAAAATTTTATGTAACTTCGAAGAGTAACAAGACATTGTGCAAGAAGCTGAAATTGCTGGTTACTGCTCACCTCAACGCAAAGTTAAAGCGTGGAACTACTTTTTTTCTGCTTTCGCATATATAAAATCAGGACCAAGAGGAAAAATGAAGGAGAATCTGGCAAGATCGCTTATTAGGTCTATTTTTTAGAGAAACTAATCGATTCAATGAGTAGAGTGATATTAGAGATGTAAAGTTCATGTAACTAAGTAATGTAATATATATTTATATATATAGTATTTATATATATATACTATATTAATATTATATATATATATATATAATATATATATATATATATATATATATAATATTACTATATATATATAATATAGATATATATTATCATAATGCGTAGACCCCTTTCCCTAAATTATGTTAAGGTTATCAAAAATTTTTGATAGGCCTTTAAAGTCCTTAATTATAATTTTTTAATAATAATAAAAATAATAGTTATACAAAAGCAAATTGAAGAGTATATGTTTATTATAGCAAATTGAGGAAACATATTGTAGTTGGTGAAGAATTTCTAAGTTTTTGAGATGTGGCTGTGTGGTCCATATATATGTATATTATATAATAGGGTGTATATATAATATATATATATATATATATAATATTTATAGTACTACGTATATATATAGTATATAATATATAATATAATATAATATATATGTATATAATAATATATATATATAGTAGTTATTCTTTCTTTCTTCGCTCTCCCAGAAGGATTCTTCATCTGTCAGCGCGCGCAAAGCATCTTTCTACTACCAGAAACAGATCCCTCTCAGCTGACTAATTCTCTTCTCTCAGCGCTCTCAATATTTTGGTATACTGACATCTTCCAGAGAGTCCTCCACCGATTCCGCCCATCTCTTCTTCTGTCTTCCCCCTTGGTCTTCTGCCCTCTGGTGTCCATCTCCCATCTTCTTTTCGGCATTCTCTCCTGCTCATCCTCTCCAGAACTGTCCCCCCATCCTCAATCTCCACATTCAAATACTTTCAGTGTCATCTTATTCACGACACCTATTATCCTCTCTAATAACTTCATTTCTTATTCTGTCCCTCTTACTCTTTCCAATCATAGTTCTCAGATATGCTTAGTTATAAAAATCACTTTTTACCTTTATTCCGATGTTTCTATCTTTCAACATGGGGTATACCGCTTTCATAACTATCCATACTTTTCCATTCTTCGCGTAATCTCTTCTCCACCTCCTCCCTTCTGTTAAACACCCTCCGAGATAATTGCAGGTATTTACGCCGACTTCACCTCCTCCTCTCACGCATACAATTCTCAATCCCCTCCTCATTTTCCTCCGGTTTCTGGTCTATATCTCTGTCTGTCTGTATGTTCTCTTCATCTCCTGCTTCTGCATAACTCCTCCGCAAACAACTCCACCCACGTCTGCAATCGCCTCTCTCAATCTCGCTCCAACATCGCCAGATCGTACGCCTCTATGCATTAATGGTTCCCTTCAAATTCTCAGTCAGAAGGAACATGTACAAGTCTATAAAATATTTACCAACGGACAGTTTTTTCTAGGGGACATATAAGAAATAGTAGGATGATGTAAGAAAACATCCATTCTGTAATAGTGTTTAAAAATTTTTTTGAATGGTTTGCCACAAGAAGTTGAGGTTGTTGCTCACTTGCAACATTAAAGAAGGAATTCGCGATAGGTATAATGGATTGTTTCTGCATCATATAGTATATTCTGACGTAGCAAAAGTGGCGGGGTTTTTAGTTAGTTAATAAAGTAAACCGCATGTTTTGTAGCTTACCAGTATCAAACTAAACTTATTAAAGCTGTTTGTGGTTAGCAGTGAACCTTGCTAAAGATTTTACATTGGTAGTAGTTGGCGTAGTAAATATATTATATTGACCTTTGTTTAGGAAATTGACAGGCCTTAGGGTGTGTTGTATAGTTTGTGTTTGTCGCATGGGCATGTATTTGATCAATATTTAGTTGACTGGGACAGTCTCGATAGGCCCATGTGGATTCTAACTGGTTCTTTGTTTCCTTATCTCCATCTGGGAGGGAATACTACGACTTTGATATAAATATTAACTTTCTGATTGACAACTGATATGACCGGTGTAAAAGCAATGAAATATGTTTACGAGGTGTCTTAAGCTGTCCGAAAATATCCAAGTGGCGTTAGGATGTTCATCACTGTCTCACATCTCACTGTGAAGTAACAACTCATTTAAAAACTTTATGGCACATCGAATGCACCTATATGCTATTTTAGATTGCCAAGGCCGACTACTATTTAAAAGAAAAAAAAAAGAAAAGATTTTCCAGACACAAAATGGACAAAGCTCTCCCGAATGGGCGACACAAGGTAGGTGGAAATTTCGATGGATTGTTATGACACAAAATGAAATTTTTAAAGCATTGTTTAAGCTTAAGAGGAGCTTCAAATGAATCAAGATAATTAACCTTAAAAAAACTTAGATCTTTTCAAATCTTTTAAACAAAAGCAAATTGGCTATAAGTTATTTATTTATGTATTTAACTTTAATTCTCAAACACTCTTCCATTATGTATTCCATTGCATTCTCCATAATTATTAGTGAAAGCAACTGCCCTTAATCATATTGGAAATGTGTTGTTTGTTTAGAAGGGTTTTCAAGGAAACATCAACGAAACATTTCAAACATTTTGGAAGTTGCAACCGAACTTCTGCTTTCTGATAAGAGAAAATTATATGCCATCTTGTAGGAGACTCAATTTAAAATGAAGAGATATAGGTGCTTTACAATATTAGTAGTTCTTGTTGATTTTTCAAACCAGCTAGAAGAGCAAGTTCGGATCAAAGATCCATACTTACTAATCTTTCATAAGTTAACTTATTCATCGACATTTTATCCAAAATATTCGTAGATTTTGGAGTCGGAGTCCGAGTCGGAGTCGAGTCGGAGTCGAAAATTTTTCGGTAATTTTCGAAAGGGTGGAGTCGGAGTCGGATTGCGCGAGCGGAGTCGGTAATATTCAAGAGGTCGGAGTCGGAGTCGGAAGTCGGTTATTATCTTTTCACAAGAGGGTGATGTCGGCAAGTCCGGAGTCCGCGTCGGAAAACAATTTTTGATAACCGACTCACAACCTGCCTTGGTACCGGTCCTCTTTGATGAGTAACCCTCGTCATGTTCATAGCAGAGGAAGGATTTGTCCGATACTCAGGACGCGGAAATTTAGAATGGGGGCTGAGTGTGAACTGAACATGAGTAGCATGGTGGCTTGATCAAACATCCTTTTGTCTTGCATCTATGCTTTATGTTACACCGATCAACGCACTATGTAAATAAGGATGCATGAGTGATCGAATACGCTGCCTTCAACTCTCCAGCAGTAGTAACAGTAGTAGTAGTCCCTATAGTCATAGTCAGTCAGTCCTATTGATTCTATTCTTATTAATTTGTTTAATGGGTTGGGTGAAGAACCCACGCTTTTCGCGAGGCGTACGCGCGAACCTGCGCGAAACCGACGTGCGCTCCCGCAGGCGCAGTACAGGCGCGCGAATATATATTTTATTAAGAATATCGATTAATCAATAAATCAAACCACACACCAGGCCCCCTCTTCTCCACCTTGGTCCATTGATTAAGCGATTAAACTTATATTTAATACATTGTGTATAAACTTAACGGGAAAATATGTTTTTTGAATGAACATTACGTAAAATTATTAAAAACATTTTGTTTTTACTAAATATTTAGTTTTTTTTTATTAAAATATCAATTAATCAATAAATCAATAGATCAAATGCTAATCAATCACACATCCCACCCTTTCCTATCATATGTGATCTATTTATCAAGTGATTAAAGTCATATTTAAACTTTATTATTTGAATAACAAAACAAAAATATGTCCTTTGTATGAACATTACATAAAATTGTTAAAAATATTTTGTTTTTACTAAATATTCAGGCCTTTTTTTTATATTAAAAATATCAATTAATCAATAGTTCAAACTCTAATCAAATCAACCACACACCCTACCCCTTCCCTGTCATCTGTGATCAATTGATCAAATGATTATAGTTATATTTAATCATTATTTGTATAACATAACATAAAAAATATGTTTTGTATGAGCATTACGTAAAATTATTAAAAATAACAATGTTAATAATAATATTAATAATAATCAAGAAAATCAAAATCAAAAATACTTTATTCTCACTAAATAATACATTGTTATGCTTACAGAAATAAATATAATAATAATAAATAGAAGAGAAAGGGGCTACTAGGGAGACGTTTTCGTCCATTGAGCCCAAAATAATAGTAATACGAATAACATTATAAATAAATAAAGAAAAATAGTAATAATAGTAAATATAATGATAGTAAATATAATGATAATAAGTATAATAATAATAATAATAATAATACTAACAACAACAACAATAATAATAATAATATGACAATAATAATAATAATAATAATAACAATAATAATAATAATAATAATAATAATAATAATAATAATAATAATAATAATAATAATAATAAAAAATAATAACAATAAATAACAATAAATAATAATAAAATATAATATATATAATAATAATAATAATAATAAATATAATATAATAATATATAAATAATAATAATAATAATAATATATAATAATAATATAATAATAATAATAATAATAATAATAAATAATAATAAATAATAATCAATAATATAATAAATGATAATAATAATAAGTGTATAATATAATAATAATAATAATAATAATAATATAATAATACAATAATAATAATAATAATAATAAATAATTAATAATATAATAATAATAATACTAATAATATAATAATAATAAATAAATAATAATAATAATAATAAAAATATAATATTAATAATAATAATAATAATAAATAAAATAATAATATAAATAATAATAATAATAATAATAATAATATAATAATAATAATAATAATAATAACTATAAAATAATTAATAATCATAAGAAAGTTATATACTAAAAAAAATATATTCATATAATAATAATAATAAAAATAATCATAAATAAATTATAATAATCATATTCAAAAAAATCTGACAATAATAATAATAATAGATAATAATAAATAATATAATAATAAAGAATAGTAATAATAAATAGCAATTAATAATAATAATAATAATAAAGCAATAATAATAATAAATAACAATATTACTGATTCAAATGTTAATAACATAATACTAATAATAGTATAATAGCAGTAACACACTAACACTAAGCTAACAGCTATTAGTGATGAAACATTTAAAAATTCTATCAACTACTATACAAAGTGGTGATTAAAAATAATAACTAATACTAATAATATAATATAATAATAATAATAATAATAATAATAATAATAATAATAATAATAATATAATAATAATATTAAATATAAAAATAATAATAAAATAATAATAATAATCAATAATATAATACTAATAATAAATAATAAATAATAATAATAATAATAATAATAATATAATAATAATATAATAATAATACTAATATAATAATAATAAACAATAACAATGTAATAATAATAATAATAATAATATAATATAATAATAATAATAATAATAATAATAAATAATAATAATAATCACCATAATTAATAATAATATAATAATAATATTAATAATAATAATATAAATAATAATATATAATCAGATAAATAATAATTCACTAAAGATTAATCATTTAAAAATATGACCCTAATTTTTCCTGTGGATATTATATTAAAGATTAATACTATAATATAATAATAATAATAATAATAATAAATAATAATAATAATAATAATAATAATAATAATAAATAATAATAAATAATCTTTAATTCATGAGATTATAAGGACTATTATAAAAGTTCCAATAATAATAATAATAATAATAATAATAATAAAAATAAATAATAATAATAATAATAATAATAATAATAATAATAATAATAAGAATAATAATAATAATAAAATAATAATAATATAATAATACTAATCAATAATAATAATAATAATAATTATAATAATAATAATAATACTAAATAATATAATAATAAATAATAATATAATATAATATAATAATAATAATAATAAATAATAATAATAATAATAATAATATAATATATATAATTAATAATAATGAATATAATAATAATCATATAATAATACTAATAACCAATAAAACTAAAAATTATATTTAATCAGAATAATATTAAAAATAATACTAATAATAATAATAATAGATATAATAATAAAATAATAATAAATAATAAAAATAATACAATATATATAAATTTAAAAAATAATAAAAATAAAATAATAAAAATAAAAAATAATTCGTTAGCAGTATCAAATGATATGAGTGAATTTCTTTTTATTAATAATTTTATACTTAATAAATAATAATAATAAACATAAAATAGTAAAATTTATTAATTTCATAGTAATAATAATATAAGAATGTTAATAATTACATAAGGAAAAATAATAATAAATAAACAATAATAATAATAATAATAATAATAATAATAATAATAATAATAATAATAATAAAAATAATAATAATAATAATAATAATAATAATAATAATAATAATAATAATAATAATAATAATAATAAAGATCTTATAACTAACAATAGGATTTGGAGCCTGAGAAGGAGTGGGATCTGCACCGAAGTGTATTTGTATCGGAAACAGAATTGTGCTTGTTTTTGACTTGTATAATGTACATTACGTCAAACCATATGTAATGAAGGGTGCCGAGTACATATGCACTGGTCCCAGCCATCTATGATATATGTCTCAAAATGGAGTGTGGGCTATGCCGTCACCTGAAAGTAATATATATATATATATATATATATATATATATATATATATATATAATTGGTAAAAATATATATATATATATATATATATATATATATATATATTAATATCTATATATATATAAATAACTCTATATTAATATATATATATATATATATAAATATATATTATATATATATATATATTATATATTATATATAAATAAAATATATATATTATATATATATATATATATATAATTATTATATTATATTAATTGGTAAAAATAGAAGAAACTATTAAGCATATATTATATCTATATATATATATTATATATTATTCTACTATATATATATATATATATATACTATTCTATATTATATATATAATATATAATATATACTATATATATATATATATAGTATATTATATATTAATACAAAAGCAGTATATGTAGAAATTTTATTATTTAATAATAAAAGATTATAAAAATATATATAAATATATATATATATATATATATATTATATATATATATATAATATATATATATTACCAAAGAACAATAATGGGAAGATAAAGAAAACTGCCTTCTCTGGAATCAACGCATGTTGCGACT
>JABUQX010099583.1:40000-45000 GCA_015478945.1 Trachelipus rathkii
TAACATTTTCATCAATGTGAAACAAACTTTGGATAATAAAAGATCAAATAAATGTTGTTATGAGAAAGATGTTCAGACAATTCTCGGACATCCTTATAATATATATATATATATTATATATATATATATATTATAAGTATCATATACATATTATATATATATATATATATATATATTATTATATATATATACTAGTATATATATATATATATATATATATATATATATATATATATTAATAAGTTTTTAGTCAGCCAATTTTTAAAAATTAAAAAAATTTAAATAGTCTTTCCAACAATTATAATTATCAATGGACAAACCGTTTACACAGTAACTGCAGCAACTGTTCCTTTTTTCCTTTTTTTTTATTAAATTTACGATCCAATCCCAAAAAATATATATATTTCCTTTTTTTATTGATGTTATATAAAAAAAATACTTTTTCAGGCAGTGTTTTAGACAAGATCTGTATACGTAATATTAGTTTTATAAAAAAATTGATTTAGTTTGTTGCATGGAAACAGAAGTGTTTCCATCGTGAGCTCAATTCTCTTCTTGTATATCTAGATTAAAGAAGGGGAAAACCAGGGATAAACCTAACATTAAATATATTATATATATATATATATATATATATATATATTATATATATATATATATATATATAATATATATTATATATTATATATATATATATATATATATATATATATATATATATATATATATATATATATATATATATATATATATATATATTATGAAAATTATATCCTTGGCTATATAAAATCTTTAATTTTTATTTCACATGCAACAATATTTGGTAAAAACTGACGTTTAAAACTATTTACAAGTACACCAATTAGCTTTCACCCAATACAACAAAGGGCTTCCTTCAGAATTTTAACGTTACAAGAACTAAATATAAATTTTACAAAAAAACAAATAATGTAGGAAATCTCTCAGTTGGTTGGTCAATTATGAAGCCTTCTTCTTGATATTCCTGATGAAAGCAGAAAAGAATTTTGTATCCTGTCCAATTTGAAGTCTCCTGGTATCTTTTTTGAAATTATCTAGATTATTAATAAAAACAGACTCCATAATTTTTCTTTTTTTAACCTGATTGCAAACCCTTAATGGGAAACCCTCATTAATATTGATTTTATGATTGTTAACTGAACGATGAAATGTTAAAGCTGAGTTGGTAGAATCATTTAATAAATCTTGCTTATGTTGATATAATCTCCTGGAAAAATCATTTGTTTCGCCAATATAGACACTAGAGCATTGATGGCATGGAATTTTATAAATACATTGGGACAAATGATTAGTTGATTTAGGGGGTCTGAAAATTCTTTTTAGAGGAATAGTATTGTTTTTTGTGAAGCAAATATTGTTGGTAATATGTTTCTTAATATTAAAGTTTAAATTGAATGTGATAGGAAGATAAGTTAGGTTATTTTTATGGGAAGGAGGGATAAAAAAAAATCATGGAGTCTGTTTTTATTTATAATCTAGATAATTTCAACAAGATACCAGGAGACTTCAAATTGGACAGGATACAAAATTCTTTTCTGCTTTCATCAGGATATCTTAGGAATATCAAGAAGAAGGAGACATAATTGAACAACCAACTCAGAGATTTCCTACATTATTTGTTTTTTGTAAAATTTATATTTAGTTCTTGTAACGTTAAAATTCTGAAGGAAGCCCTTTGTTGTATTGGGCGAAAGCTAATTGGTGTATTTGTAAATAGTTTTAAACGTCAGTTTTTACCAAATGTTGTTGTATGTGAAAAAAAATTAAAGATTTTATATAGCCAAGGGTATAATTTTCATAAAAAATATCAGTTTACGAAAAATCTAAAAAGTTTCTAACTATATATATATATATATATATATATGGTATGAATTTTAAAGAAGAAGTTAGTATATAAGGTTAGTTATATTGTTATATATATATATATATATATATATATATATATATATAAATATACAACGATTTTTCCTCTTAAAAGATATTCTTTATTCAACCCATGCTATCAGTTAAAATAATCTAAAATACTTTTTATAGATTTTCTCAAGGTCACATTTAAGAGGATGCTGTTAATCCTCAAGTTATTTCACAAAATTCTTGAATATATATATATATATATATATATATATATATATATATATATATATATATATATATATATATATATATATATATATATATATATAAATATACAACGTTTTTCCTCTTATAAGTATATATATATATATATATATATATATATTATTATTATATTGTTATTATATATATATATATATTATACATATTATTATATGAAAGAGTTATATACATATATATATATTAGCCTTTATATATATATTATGTGTTACATGAAGAAGATATTATTGTTATTATATGGCTATATATGAAAGAAAGAGTTGCTGGTATATATATATATATATATATTATTGCTATTGTTATATATATTATTATTGTTATTATTATTATATATATTGCTACTACAACCGCTCCATGAAGTACCCAAGACCCCGGTCATCGGGGCTAACGATTTTTATATGTGTGTATCTCTACTCATATATATTTGACTTATACCCATATAGCTGTTACATTATTATATATATATATATATATATATATATATATATATATATATATTATTATATATATATATTATTATTATATATATATATATATATATATATATATGTATAGCATATATATATATATATATATATATATATATATATATATATATATATATATATATATATATATACTATCTTATATATATATATATATATATATATATATATATATATAGAGAGAGAGAGAGAGAGAGAGAGAGAGAGAGAGAGAGAGAGAGAGAGAGAGAGAGAGAGAGAGAGAGAGAGAGAGAGAGAGAGAGAGAGAGAGAGAGAGAGAGAGGGGTGAAGAAAGAAAGAGAAAGAGAGAGAGAGAGAGAGAGAGAGAGAGAGAGAGAGAGAGAGAGAGAGAGAGAGAGAGAGAGAGAGAGAGAGAGAGAGAGAGAGAGAGAGAGAGCTAAGAGTGTTGTCAAGTGTGTAAATCGAGCAGATTTCATCTCATTCAGAGTAAATGATGATTTTTTTCACATAAACACACTTAAAAGGAAGAGAGGGCAAGCAACCTGGACTTTCAATTTCATTGTTTGAACTAACTCTCTCCGACTTACTTTGGAATCAATGCCCCGATAAACATGATCTTCTAAAGAGAAACCACAGGAGAATGAGTTTAGATGCCAAATGAAAGGAGGTTCTAGTGCTACTAGCCACTAGGCATAGGGAAAGGCCCTATTGTGTTATAGGAATCGGTTTTTATTTATTAGATCGTTAGGAAATCATGTATTTATTAATTTTAAGTTGTGAAACATAGCTTTCAAAGATAAGAAATATAAAATAACAGACCTCCAAATTTCATATTTTATAACATATGTGTCTATGGACGTAATTCTTAATTATAGTGATAACAGTTGATTTACGTGACACTTATATGAAAGGTTTCAATGTAAATAAAAGAAAGGCGTTAAAAAAAGTTCGAAAAATGATCCTGAAAAATTTATGGTCTTCAAATTTCATATTTATAAACCTATTTAATGCCAGATGCTAATTAAAAAATATATATAGGCTTATATAGACTTATAGTCCTGAAGCAATATTTTATTACTTTTTCCAGTGCTCACTGGTCGGGAGGTTTAAGTCAGTACGCCGCGTAGACCAATGTTCCTGTGTCATGTATTCATTTACCACTAAAAATTAATAAAAATGTTACAACCTACGATCTGAAAAAAATACAATAATAAATGATTCTTATAAGACAAGGGTCGGTGAGAAATCCCTTCCTAAGACAAGAAGACCGTGAGAAATCCTTTCCTAAGACAAGAGGTCCGTGAGAAATCCCTTCCTTAGACAAGAGGTCCGTGAGAAATCACTTCCTAAGACAAGAGGTCCGTGAGAAATCCCTTCTTAAGACAAGAGGTCAGTGAGAAATCCCTTCCTAAGACAAGAGGTCCGTGAGAAATCCCTTCCTAAGACAAGAGATCCATGAAAAATCCCTTCTTAAGACAAGAGGTCCGTGAGAAATCCCTTCCTAAGACAAAAGATTCGTGAGATTTTACTTCCTAAGACAAGAGGTCCGTGAGAAATCCCATCCTAAGACAAGAGGTCCGTGAGAAATCCCTTCCTAAGACAAGAGATCCGTGAAAAATCCCTTCTTAAGACAATAGATCCGTGAGAAATCCCATCCTAAGACAAGAGGTTCGTGAGATTTTACTTCCTAAGACAAGAGGTCCGTGAGAAATCACTTCCTAAGACGAGGTTTGTGAGATTTCACTTCCTAAGACAAGAGGTCCTTGAGAAATATCTTCCTAAAAGTTTTAAACTCTAGGACTAGCATTGATGTCCAATGAGACGAGAAATATGGTATTTTTTGCAACTTTAGAAGAGCTTAGTGGTTACAAGGAAGAAGATGCAAGTCCCAATGACAGGGTGAAAATCCATCCTATGAGTGGATAAAAAAAGAATGATATATATATATATATATATTATATATTATTATATTATTAGCAGTTATATATATATATATATATATATGTTATTATATATATATATATATATATTATGACGTTTTGATATTATTTATATTCGATATTTTATATATATATATATATTTAGCTATTCAGTTAGGTCGTTAGATATAGCAGTATTTAATTTATATATATATATATATATATATATATATATATATATATATATATATATATATATATATATATATATATATATATATATATATAAAGTAGTATATATATATATATATATATATACAAGGTTATATACTGTACATACATATATATATATATATATATATATATATATATATATATATATATATATATATATATATTATTTTAGCATTGCTTCCCCGCAATTAATAAGTTAGAAAACAAAGAACAATTACGGGAAGGTAAT
>JABUQX010099583.1:52500-67500 GCA_015478945.1 Trachelipus rathkii
TATGTATTCGATCCTGCTGAATACGAAATTGAGGGTTATAATATTGTGAGGGCATCAGGAGACCCATAAAAGGGGGATGAAACCCCTCAAAAAAAAAAAAAAAAAAGTGTTCGTAGAAGAATGAAATTTGGATATTGTATAGAAGAAGGAGAAAGGAGTCTGAATCTATAGAGTTTGAGTTAGCCCCGGCATCGGTGCTGGCTCCAGTGTAGTTAGTAAATATTTGTATAATAACACAATATTGATGTTAAAATATATGTTTATAAGAATATAGAGTTCGAATATGAATGCTTGAGACTTCCTTGAGTATGGTGGGGTGTGTCAACAGGCCCTCGCGCCGGCGCGTGCGCGCGCCCGCAGGCGCACCCGCCGGCGCGAACCGACGCGAAACGGGCGCGCGCCCGCAGGTGCACCCGCAGGCTCGCTGAACAATACGTATCAATACACTCTAAAGAATCTAAGTTGTCTTTTTTTCTATTTTTCTATTTTAATCCAGTTAATATTTTTTTCAGTTAGCATTTTATTTTTTATTTTTTATATACGACTTTTGTTTTTTCTTTTTATATGCTTTTTGTTTTTCTTTTTTATTTTGTAACTTTTCTTTTTTTATTTTGTGACTTTTCTTTTTTATTTTGTAACTTTTCTTTTTTATTTTCTTTTTTATTTTGTAACTTTTCTTTATTTTCTTTTTTATTTTGTAACTTTTCTTTTTATTTTTTAACTTTTTTTTTTATTTATAGCGTTTTTTTATTGTTTAAAAATAAAAAAAAAAAAAAAAAAAAAGGATGGAATAAAATACATTTTTATTTATTTATTTATTTTTAAAAACAATACATACAGAAAAAATTACATGTTTTATACACTTAACATAGTGAAAAAAATTATAAAATTTTTTAATATATATATATATATTATATATATATATATATATATATATATTATATATTATTATTATTATATATATAGTTATATATATATATTATTATTATTATTATGCATATTATTATTAAAGAAGAAGAAAGAGTTATATATATATATATAACTATAAATTGGGAGATATATATATATATATATATATATATATATATATATATATATAAAAATATATATATATATATATATATATATATATATATATTATTTCATTACATTGAAAGCGAAATTGGACACTAATAGATCATTCCGTTGTAGATGATTAAAATCAAAGGTCGATATGATTTTATTTAGGGGGATCTTCATCAGCAGCTTATGTAAAAAATATATAATATAAAGTCCACATTTCTCAGACACCATCGGTTGTATTGGGTGATTTAGTTGAAGAACATGGTGAATCTCATTGTTTTTAAGGAATTGTTGAAACCTCTGGCTATTAATTAAATTTTTGATCGCCAAAGAGTCGATAAAAACTATTACATGCGGTTTGACTTTGAAAAATAATAGCCAATGACCGTTGGCTCTGGACCTCTCTGACGTGTTCACGATTAAAGCTTCATTCGTATTCAAAATTACAGAAGATATTTCGTCTATGGCTCGAATACCTCTTAACTTTTTCTCATCTTTGAAAAAATAATGTAACTCTTGTTCGTTCATTTTCCTATGAATCAGTTCAGTAAGATTTTTTTTTTTTTTTAGTAGCTAAGCAAGATGTTCCGAAGCCTGTCAATTTCAATCAACTGCTGATAATCCAAATATAGCACCACAGATATAGCTTTAGTTAATGGTTTTTCAAACTGTAACTTTAAGTCTAGAGTTCCTGTCTTCACGATGTTCAAATGGTTAGCGCCTACAGGAGCTTGATCAGCTGTAAGATTGTATGCATATAAATTACAATTCTTCGCATACGAGAGACTATCTATACCCGTCCCTGTGTCAAAGCCTGCGGAGGTGTTTCTAAATAATTCATAAAAAGGTCTCGAAGCTAGAGTTACACCGTCCTCCCTGGTTTCTAGCTTATAGGGTAGTCCGAATGAGCAACCATTAACATAAAGACCTACTTCCTGAAGTCCATGAGGTTTAAAAATGAAAGGGTTTTCAGTATACTGACCCACAACTGCAGTATGAGACACGAGACCTAGTATAACACTTTGAGGAAGGACACCTGTGATTATATTGTCAAGATTTATGGTCGAGAGTCCTGCTGCAAAATTAAAGATTTTAGTTTCAATTCGTCGAATTGGATATTTTGCAGTATCAGTCAAAAGAGTTTTTTCTATCTCCATATGTCGGGCTGATGATAATTTTACTTTTCGAACATAAAGAAATGTTTCAAGAATTTGAAACACTGGAGTAGGAGCTGTAGTTGTTGCGGCAGCTTTACTTTTAACGTTTAGAGCGAATTGGGGGGTTGACCGTGTTAATCGTATTCTGGTATCGACTGATGGTAGAATAAGGCGCTCTTGTGAGAATATATCGCCATTGACTCTCCCATAGTAACTCAAAGGTTTACTTTTATTCTTCGTATAGATATCTGAGATTTTACTATCTTCGTCTATGTTATAGTACCCGCATGCTTGTAAAGTCGATGATTTAGCATCCAGAGAAAAATTAAGTAAGGTCTCTATATAACTTCTATAGGGATAACTTGCTACAGAAGCACCAAGCGATGTCTCGTTTAAAAATACCTCTATTTGACTAAAAGCCGAATATAAGAAATTTGATGTAGGAAACACAGAGTGGGCATCATCAGTGAGATCTGTTCCATCTTCATTAACTAATTTAATTTTCAAATATAAAAACACCCCCGCTGGATCTAGGTATTGGTCAGAAGCGCCGGGGATATTGAATTCAAGAGGTACATCTGTATTTGTAGTCGCATGAACTGGATTGATACAAATAAAATTACTATCCTGAACAGAAATCTGGGTGGCCGGTAGGGTGAACAAATCTAATTCACTCTTGCAACAACAAGGACTTGAATGATGAAGGAGGTGCATGTTGCTTTCAAGGGTGCTAAAAACTTAATGATCATATTTTACAATTACACCTATATATATTACATAGCAAAGATATCTTTTATTTTCCTTTTACAAATTTTACGCTTTTTTAAACTCTTTCTGTTTTTCTTTTTTTTAGTTACACGTTTCTTAACATGTTTTTGTTTTTTTTTCTTTAGTTTTTTACATTTTTTCCTTTTCTTAGAATTATTCTTATTATTGACACGTCTTCTTTTCGTTTTTCTACCTCTCCCTCCCCCCGTAAGCTTTCTACGTACTCTGCGTTTTACAGTGTCAAATATATCATCCGACGTGTCTGCTATTCTTCGTTTAACAGCTGTCCTAGGTTCAACCCCTGTCATGATGTCCTGGATAGTATCTATTCCTGTTCTTACTGCTTTTTTAGCTATATATTTACCACCCGATTTAAGTAAAGGGACAGCTCGACGAAACAATGAAGCGAACACTCCACCTAAACCGTAACCCATCTGCATTCTTGAACCTTTAAAGACTCTTTCTGTCTCCATCCTTATTATTATTACTTAACGGAGCTTGCGTCTTATATGCACTTTACACATAGCAGTACCAACAGCAAATGGGTATGGTTTTCCCTCGACATCTCTTATATACACTCTTATAGTTCTAAAATCTGCATTATTCAAAGGTATATAATGTACACTAGGAAAACTTATAATTCTCGTATCTTTAGGAAAATGTACAGCTCTAAGCAACTGAGTTTTAGTACTGCCCACATACTGAGATTCAACAATATCACTGTAAACATACGCTACACCTGGATCTTGAAACATCTTAGAAGGTAGGCATACAAAATGTAATGAGCTCTCGGTGTCAATTTTTGACACATGCTCTTCCATCGTTGGTATATATCGTACTAGATCCTTTACAGATGTTTTGATATCATTATTTTGCAATATAGGGTCTTCACGACCATAATTACATTTACGAAACCATTCTGACGGGTGGAAAATAAATAAACTTCTATCTTTCAAATTCACATGAGCTTGAGATTTTAAAGTGATTAATGCGTTATCCTCGTTAAAGGGTTTATTAACTAGAAAAACTAAATCTTTACATAACTGACTTGTTTCAAATTTTTTGTTTAAATCCACGAACACATCAGTAACCGATTTATAAAGACCTCGATTTATATAATATTTTTCATAGAAATAATCTTTTTCATCATGCTTGACAACGGTCATATTAGCATTAATTTTTAATACATTTTTAACATGTTCAGAATTTCTAAATATTATAAACGCAGAATGGGTCTCTGGTATATTCTCAACATCAGCATCTATTATCATCTCGCATAATCCTGCTTCATACACTTCTCGTTCTAGTTTTATAGGATTCAATAATTGGGTTGTATAGTCTGATATTTTATTACTAGGATACAGATCCATTGATGCCGAAGAAGGCAGCGTTAGATAGAGATGATCTTCGCTCTCCATTGTCACAATATGTACTAATCACTGTTTCTTAATTTCACTAGCCTTTATATAACTATTAAACTTCATAGGGTAGCCTACCCATTTGACAAGATACTGTTTATTTTTACCTTTCCCTTTAGAACCTAATATTTTTTCTATTTTATACTCATGATTCTCAGGATCGAATCGTATTTTCTGTATTTCTTGTTTATAGAACCCCCCTTTTATTTTTTCGCCATCTAAATCTTCAACATAGTATAATTTTAAACCATCTTTAGGAAATTCTCTAATGGCATCTACTTTAAAGACTTCCTTTGACCATCCCTGTTCATACCCTTTTCTGAAATTTTCACCCAACCTCGATACTCTCACATAATCTCCAACTTTAACATCCGTACTATCTTTTATTTTACGATCTGTGTTAATATGTTTCGTTGGCATTGTTTTCATCATTTCTGTTGGCGTCTTCTTAATTGTACGATGGTAACTTCTATTATAAGAGTAAGCTAGATCTTGTAGTATATCTATATATTTAAACGTGTTCATTTTCGTAAAATATCTATGCATTCTTTCTTTTATAGTTCTTTGCACTCTTTCAACTATTGCTGCTTTATTAACAGAGAATGTATTATAGTATCCTATACCATAATCTGTAACTATTTCTTGAAACTCTTTACCTAAAAATTCTGAACCTTGATCTGTCCATAGTAAATGAGGATAGCGTCCTTCTTTATTTATAATTTCTCTAACAGCTAATGCAACTGTTTTTGACTTTTTATCTTTTAAAGCCTTTAACCATAAGTATCGTGAGTATACATCTATTACGAAAAGAATATATTGATAGTCATCATTGTATACTTTATATCTTATCATATCTGTTAAGTCTAATTGCCATACATTATCTAAGTAAGGGGCTATGGTTTTTCGTGTCGGAAATTTTTTCCGTATAGGTTTATGTAACGTAAATGCATCCTCTCCTTCTAAATATTTTTTCAATTCTTTTTTATTAAGTTGAGGGAACTTTGATGCAAACCTTGAAAACCCTCCATAACTATGAGGCTGTTTCACATCGAAGTAATATTTATCAACCACATCCTTAGCCTCCATTATTAACACTGACATATAAAAATAAAAAATCATATATATAACACAGGATAAAGAAACATTCGTAAGAAAAAAAGCAATTTTAATATACATCTTACATAATATGTTTTAAAGTGTTTACATATAATAAATAAAAATATTACATTCGTATAATAATATATATATATATATATATATATATATATATATATATATATTATTAAGGTTATATACAGAATAGTATATATATACTAAGGGTTATATATATATATATATATATTGGTTATATATATATATATTTAACAAGAATGAGGTTTAACATTTAACATACATTGCGTACACTCAATATATTGTTCTAAACTTCTAAGGCCTTGGTTCGTGACATATGTGTAAATATCACGGGCCGATATTTTCAAAGATTGTTCATTGTATCCTGATGTTTTCATTTCTTTGTCATATAGGTAGGTGAATTTTTCAAGATCGATAGCATCAATAACTCCGGGATCCTTTGATTCGATCACATTGTGTTCATCATATATTGTGTATAGTATACCATGGGACAAATTAATGAGTTCATCCAGTAAATCAACTTCAACCATACGTTTAGATATTTCTTCTTGCATTTTGATAAAGGCTGTAATATTTTCACGACCACTTACACAAACACCGTATGAAGTGGGGCGGAAAATTCCAGTTGAATTAGGTCTCCACCAAACACGTAAATCGATGGATTCGATATTGTTATGTAGCGCAAAAACAAGAGTTAACCTTTTTGAATCGTCTTCTTCTCCGCCATTGATCGCAACACCCCAGGAATTTGTTACAGACGATGAAATGTACTTTTCATTTATCCATGTATTAACTTCATCAAATACACGACTTAATTCTTCACTTGATAGGAATAAAGATCTGTTAGGTGGATGAGAGGAGTCAGTACAAGTAAAGTAACGTTCACCACTCGACTTGCGATGGAAAGTTAAATTTACAATATTTTTAGGATGAGATACCTTCCATGCTATAATATCGTTTACAAATTTATTATTCACAAGAGAAACCATGTTTATAGTTTAATGTCAGACGTTCAACTAATGATGAGCTTCAGCTATCCCTCTTTTAAGAAGAATGTAAGCCTCTCTCTCTCACAATAACAAAAGATGATGCAACAAACCGGTTTATACATAGCTAACCCTAAAACTGTAGCCCTAACAAGAATGAAGGGGCGTGGCTTATAACTATTGCGTAATGTTATGTTTTTTCTTATCCCTAATGGATTTCTCTTGTAATATAGCCTTAGGCTTACATTTTTAACCATTCCCGACTTACACTTATCTTTTTTCGTAATTTCTTTGCGCTAGGGTAAGGTTGTTTGTTATTTCGTTTTCTGAATAACCCTAAAGATGAAGGTGTTGATATCACACCAGGTGAAGAGCCTGAAGCTATAGCCTAGGTGTAGAATACACGTTTTCTACATCAGCTAAGCGATCCATATTTAATATTAAACTTTTTGGAAAATTAATGGTTCTTAATTTTTGTTTTATTATATTCCATCCTATAACTGGATTTCTTTTCCAATTGCGAACAAGATCCGAAACCAAATCCACGATATTTGATCCTATAATGGGACTGCCATCTATCACAATTTGCCCTGTAGTGTCCCAATTAATTTGTCCTTTTAATGTATTATATAACGCTAAGCCTTTATTTTTTATTGTAGGAGGTAGACTGGTTTCTAAAATGTTTTTAAAATCCTTATTACCTTCTGTTTCTTCATGCTCGTTTGTAGACACTGATGTATTATCAATGGTGTATTTTTCTTTCAATTCTATTAATTTTTGTAATACCTCTTGATATTTAACTCTTTTATCATGAATGTTCATATGTGAATTTAAAATTTGACCGAGTTCATTTTCGATACTTGACATTTGCTGTAGTTTAGGATCATATAAAGCAGTAGGTTGAGTCTGTTGTTGCTGATGTTGTTGCTGTTGTTGTTGTTGATATGTATTATTATTATTATTCATTTTTTCGTAATCTGAGAAGGGTATAATAGCAACTTTCTTCATTATTATTATTATTAGTTTTGACTACCCAACAATCTGGATAGAACAGGGCCTACAATAGAAAATAATAAGGGCAGGAATACACCACTTCCTTTCAACAGTAATTTCTTTTTTTTTACAAAATTCTTCTTTTTAATTTTACGAGTAAGTTTTTTAATGATGTTACTATGTCGACGTAGCTTTTGTTTCTGATGTTCTTTTATGGGCACGTTATTATTTATAAGATTAAGACACACTTCACAGATACATCGAGCGAAAGCTGAATTTTGTAGATGTTTGGTTTTTTCAGCTTTACTAAGTTTCCTATAATTTTTTATAATGGGTAAATATTTTTTCACTAACTTGCTCATTTTTATTCAGGAATGTAAACAGTTTCAGTTTCTGTAGGCAGGATGTTTGTACGTAACAATACTCTATGTGTGTTCTTAGGATGAAGATCACATACTAAATAACCATGAGGTACAGATGTAACTTCCTTATATACCTTTAAAAATTCTTTTCTTTGATTCGGGAACATTTGGGTGGCTAATACATTAATCTGACTTACATCTCTTCTTTGACCAAACAATATTAAATATTGAGTATTTAAAGACACGTCTCTCATATACTTATTCTGATGGAAAATGTTCTGTGTTATAAAAAACACAGTGATGTTTAAATGATGAGAGTAAACAGTGAAAGTTTCAGCTATATCTTCATTCAGTTTATGCATCAGATCATCAAGGATTATAACTTTATGACCCTGAATATTTTCTAGACTTTTAACATCATATACACCTTCATGAAACTGTATTATATCTTTATACTCATTAAATTTTTCTTGATAAACATTATAGCACCAAATAATTTTAACTGGATATTGTTCAAATAGGTCAGGGAATTTTAAAAATTTTAATAACGCAAACGTTTTACCTGATCCTGTAGGACCACACACGAGAGATGTACATGGTGAACGGAAGATGAATTTTTGTAACATGTGCATCTTGATGTTACATGTACGTTAATGACACGAAACATTAATACATACAGCTCTATATACATATATACAGCTGTTAGGGGCGGGGCTTGTTGGGATTGCGCAATATTTTTTAACACGGGTATATTTAAATGGTGACTGAGGGAGGTTGGGATAGTTATAGATTGGGAACCATCTTGTGAGCATCTAGGTGTGTATGTAAGGATGATATGAGTCAGAATAATAATAATAATAATAATAATAATAATAATAATAATAATAATAATAATAATAATAATAATAATAATAATAATAATAATAATAATAATAATAATATTTTTTTCTTATTACAGAACTTGTGCATTCGAAAACGAAAAAAAAAGCAACAATGGCGATCCTTAATGTTGTTGGGACAAATAGAATGCAGAACTTGCTGAAAATGCTTGCTGTAAGTTTTATAAGTTTTTTTTTTTTTTTTTAATTATACAAAATTTAATTTTTCAGATTTTATTATACAAAAGTATAAACGGTAATTTACAAATTTTACAAAAGTTAATTTTTTTTTTATTATAATTTTTTTTTTTTTTTTTTTTTTTTTTTTTTTTTTTTTTTTATTATTTTTTTTTTTTTTTTTTTTTAAAAGTTTTAAGTTTTATTATATTTATTTTGTATTATTACAGTTCCGTCCATTCTGTTATATCAATGGTAGCGATGCTGGTGGTGGGGCAAATGGATCAAATGATAAAGCTAATGATGGAAAGCATGATGCTGGTCTCAACGGTACCCCTCAAGAACAACAACAACAACAACAACATGATGGATCTGTAGAAGATGGTAATGGTGAACCTGTTACTGTTCGTAAGAAGAAGCAGCCAAAACGTCGTTTGGTGGAACCTAGAGCTACCATGACCAATACTGCAGAGGCTGAAAGACGAGCAATCATCAATCGAGAGCTTGTCAGGACAGGACGTTGGGTTCCTGATGCAGGAGCAGGAGGTTCCTCATCGTCATCGTCCGCAGCGTTACCGGTGGCCCCCTCTACCTCTAACAATACTGATGGAATGATTGATGGTGCTGCTGCTGCTGCTGCTCCTGTTGAATCCCCACAAGATATGGATGTTAATACAGCTGATGACTCTACATGTGACACGGATGCCGATGGATCACGTAGAGGGGTAGGTGTATTCTTTATTATTATTATTATTATTATTATTATTATTATTATTATTATTATTATTATTATTATTATTATTATTATTATTATTATTATTATTATTGCTCTATAAAGTGTATATTTATTATTTTTCAGCTTTTAGGATTATCGTTGTTGATATACCTATATATATATATATATATATATATATATATATATATATATATATATATATATATATATATATATATATATATATATATATATATATATATATAGTTATGACTTAACCCACTTTTACGTAACTATCTTTCACATCATTAAGCCATGTTATTCTTCTTTCTTTCTTCTTTCTCTTCTTCTTCTTCTTCTTCTTCTTCTTCTTCTTCTTCTTCTTTCTTCTTCTTCTTCTTCTTCTTCTTCTTCTTCTTCTTCTTCTCTTCTTCTTCTTCTTCTTCTTATTATTATTATTATTATTATTATTATTATTATTATTATTATTATTATTATTATTATTATTATTATTATTATTATTATTATTATTATTATTATTATTATTATCATTATTATTATCATCATTATATCAACTATATATATATATAAGAAGATATATATATATATATATATATATATATATATATATATATATATATATAGTATATATATATATATATTTATATATATATTTATACTTACATTCAGGTGAGCTATTTATTTATCTTATGTTCTCTTTTTTTAACAGAAAAAGCGGAAGAATGAGGACTTCACAGCCGAGTTCATCGATATGAAGAGAGTCGGGTATGGTAGAAAGTCAGGGATTCTAGATATCCACAAATAACGAATAAAAGTCATTGAAGACAGAGTGTTTAATCAAGGGCTTGATATTTCCGGACACTTTAGTCGTGTGATCCTAGATATAATCACCCATTTAAGAGGTCAAATCAAATATAATGAGTATGAGGTACGATTCACCTTTACATTCAACGACGGGGCTAGGAATGAGTTTTATGTAAATATACCATTTAAGAAAATAGTACGTAATGATAACATTGTGCCCCATTCAGCGAACGATCCGAAACTGCATTACAGTCAGGTGACCAATACACGTTTTCCGATTTTATTATTGAAGTCAAGGTGGTTCATAACCCTGAAGGTAACGGTATAATTATCCCTACAAATGCAGACTTTGAAAACACATCGAAACTTAATAGGTGTCATCTGACAAAAAGGGTGCAGATAAATGGAAAAAGAGTTAGGATCCCTGACACTGTAGGTTGTGGGTTTAAAGCAATAGCATTGGCCCAAATGTATAACAATAATCTGGCAGCTGAAAATATCACCCCTAAAAACGTGAAAGATAAAGGCGAGGAAATAGCTAATGACTGTGGATTAGATTTTGCTAGTCCATTAGGTTCAGATAAATTCGCCATTATAGAGAGGACATTAGATTGTCGTATTTTTGTTTATAGTAACGAGGGAGAAAGAAAGTTCAGTGTGGTACATAAGCCCACAGAAAACGACCGAGATAAAATTTTATATGTCCTAGGTTATGATAGAGTGAAAGAACACTATTTCTATGTTCCTAATAACGTAATACGTTTAACCATTGAGGGTCTCGGTAGCAGAAATATCAGGGGGGATGTTTTTTGTACGAAATGCTATAGCTTTGTAGATAATATGTACCATCACTGGGACCACGAATGTGAGTATTATAATTGTAAACAATGCTTGAAGTATGAATGTCGAGGAAAACTTATCGTGGGTGGGGCTCTACATTACTGTGCGGAATGTAATCGTAACTTTTACGATGCAGTATGTTTAGAAAATCATAAGGATATTTGTGGAAAAATTTATATATGTAAAGACTGTGACACGTTAATAATACCTGATAAAAAAAATCGAACACAACATAAATGTAAGGAAATGCACTGTAATGTATGTTATGAGACCTTTAACCCTGAGGACGGGAAGCATAAATGCTATATGAAACCTATAGAAATTAAGAATGATGGGGAGAAGAAAAACAATACATACACCTTCTACTATGACATCGAAACATATCAACATAATCCTCAGATTAATCCTGAAACTAATAATGAACTGATCGATATGGTCCCTTATCTTCTTGTGAGTATGATTGTATGTTATAAATGTAGTAAAAAAGAATTAACGAATTGTAAGAGCTGTAAGACGAAACGGAAAGAAGTTTTTTATTTAAATGAGAATGCTACAAATGAGTATGAAAAATGTCCTGTAGATCAGTTTATAAATTATATTGCGGCTTTTGCTAAAGCTCATCCAAAAGACTCCATCGTTGTGGCAGCACACAACGGCGGTCGTTTCGATACACAGTTCGTGTACAATAGACTGTTGGGAAGACCTGAAGGTGATGCTATTAAAGGGAATCCCCTTAAACGAGGAACAAAGATCATTTCAATGACAGCGTATAACAATATTGAATTTAAAGATACAATTAACTATATGCCCTGTGCTTTAAAATCCTTGCCTAAATGTATGGGTCTTGATGGGGATCTAGATAAGGGTTTCTTTCCTTACAAGTTTCTCACACTTAACAATCTTGATTATGTAGGTCCTATTCCTTCTCAGGATATGTTCGAGATTGATAGAATGAATGATGATGAGAAAAAAGAGTTTACAAAATGGTATGCGACATTCGCGGGGCGCATGTATGATATTAAGGCTGAATGTACAAAATATTGTGTGCAAGATGTAGATATTTTACGCCGAAGTTTTGAAGCTTTTCGTAAAATGTTTAGAGACATGTTTAAAATTGATTGTTTAACTGAATGCTGCACTATAGCAGCTCTATGTTTCAAGACTTTTAAAGCCCATTTCATGGAACCTAATACTATAGCTCATATAGGTAGAGATAGTCAGAAATCGTATTCCTATGAGGCTATCAGATGGTTGGAGTTTATGCAGCGGTATACAGGTCAAAATATCGAGCATGCACGCAACGGTGGAGAGCGAGGATTTAAACTGAAGAATAGAGCAGCTTTCCCTGACGGTTATGCTGAGGTTCCAGTGTCAAAATACAGTGGTATTAACGGATCAGAGTTTGTGAAACTTAAAAATTTAGTTGTGGATGAAACTTTAAAAACAAAGAATGAACAAGAATGGAAGGCTATGGACGATGCAGCTGAAAAAGATCGTAAAGGACCTGTTGAAAAGAAAAGGATAGTGTATTTGTTCCATGGTTGTATTTGGCATGGGCATCAAGCATGTGAAGAAGGAAGAAAACAACACCTGAATGTCGGGAGTCTTGATCGGTATAGAGTAACTATGCTCCAGGAAGCAGCCTATAGAGCTAAAGGTTTCGAAGTGGTTAGGGTATGGGGTTGTGAATGGAAAAAAATGAAAGAGGAATGTAAGGTACGGTTCATGAACACTCCCGAACCAATCGAAGAAGAAGGGCTAGGTCATTTTGTCAATAGGGTAGGCAATGATGTTGCTAATAATAAATTACATATAGGGGAAGCTCTATATGGAGGTCGAACTGAACCATTCGTCTACTATTATCCACCTACAGACGGAAAAACCAAACTTAACTACCTAGATTTCACATCGTTATACCCTTGGGTACAGAAGACTCAGGCTTTCCCCAGTGGGGTACCTACAAAATTGGTAGGGTCTGAACTACCTACCATTGAAACATTTAGTAGAGAAGTGAACAAAACGTATTTCGGTGTAGCCAATGTATGGGTCCTCCCTCCTCAGAAACTCTATATACCTGTTTTGCCCGGAAGATATAAGGAAAGATTAGTATTCACCCTATGTAGAACCTGTGCTGAAAAAGGTCAAGAAACATTATGTGAACATACTGAACGACAACGTGAGTTCAGAGGTGTTTACACTACACCTGAACTAGAGTTAGCTTTAAAGAAAGGATACAAGATCACCAAGCTTTATGAAATTTGGAACTTTGACCCAAAGATCGGGATGTTTACAGAGTATATACAAGATTTCCTGAAGATAAAGACAGAGGCGTCAGGTTTACCTGCAGGAATAGCTAGTAAAGCTAGTCCTCTGTTCAATAAGTTCATTGAAGACTTTGAACGAATCGAAGGGGTTAAACTGGACAGGGCTAAGATAGATGGGAATGCATGTCTTCGTTTCATCGCAAAGTTATGTCTTAATTCTCTTTGGGGAAAATTCGCGGAACGTGCACCACACACTGAGGATATTATCTGTCACACCGATGCTGAAGTATGGGGCCACTTTAAAAATGCAGATGAAGAAGTAAAGGATGTCACTAGTGTAAATAAGAAACATATTGTTTCGGTGAAATACACTCAATACGCTGACCAGCCTACTAGATCCACCAACATCGCCGTGGCCGCTTTCACCACTGCTCATGCCAGGGTAAAACTTTATAATCTTCTTGAGAAGCTAGGACAAAGAGTTTTATATTGCGATACTGACAGTGTTATCTTTGTGACCAGGGCGGGGGAGGATGATCCTGCGACGGGTAAATTTTTAGGGGATTTAACGGATGAAATAGGGTCAGGTGTGCAAGCGGATGCTTTTGTGTGCACTGGACCTAAGTCTTACGCTGTGCGACTTTTAAAACAGGACGGGTCTATAGATCATATTTTAAAAGCTAAGGGATTAACATTAAATAAAACAACAGGGAAAATTGTCAACTTTGATACTATGTTAAAACTTGTGTTAAATAACATTGATGATGATGATAACGTGAGAATGAATACGTTACGACATTTATAATTGATGGATAGTTATGCTAAAACCCAGGCGCATGGAGATATAACAGCGCTAGTTGTTGAAGAAATGAGAGCTAGGGGTGCTACATCCAGTTTACATGGTAAGGCATATCGTAAAGATGAAACAAAAAACCCACATGTAGTTTTTAATGGTAAACATTTGGCGTATAAGGCTCCTACGTTAAGGTTTAAAGCCAATAAAAAAGGCGAGATGACTATCTCAAAAGGGCTAAAGAAGCTGCGAATGACAGCTAATAAAAGAGCTCTTATAAAAAACACGGCCCGTACAATTCCTTTCGGGTTCAGAGGAATCCTCTTCCCCATATAAGTATGCGAAACTCTAGTGTTCTTTTTTTATATTGAGATAAATATGATATTATTAATTTCTTTTTTTTTTGCGAATTTAAAATAAAATGTAATATGTTTTATATATTTATAATAAAGATTTTAAAATAAAAATGTAATATGTCTTTATATATATTTATTATTAAAATGTATTACCGTTATATATATATATAGTGAGAGAGTATATATATATATATATATATATATATATATATATATATATATATATATATATATATATATGGATATTATTATACTTTATGTATTTATGTATTTGT